>KE504757.1:1231372-1254182 GCA_000441515.1 Elaeis oleifera | reverse complement strand
TTTTAGGTTTTTTTTTTTTTTTTTTTTTTTTTTTTTTTTTTATAGCTCTTAAACTTAGCAAGTTATGCTTTGGTTGCAATTTCCAAAAGTGTTGGAGTTTCAAATTCTCTATTATGAGATAGGCCTAGACAAGCTCTAACCTGACCAAAACTTAATTCTGGTTATCTCCTATGATTTATGAGTCCTAGTTCACAAGATTCGATTACTATGTGTT
Organism: Elaeis oleifera; assembly: GCA_000441515.1. Taxonomy (NCBI): domain Eukaryota; kingdom Viridiplantae; phylum Streptophyta; class Magnoliopsida; order Arecales; family Arecaceae; genus Elaeis; species Elaeis oleifera. The sequence continues at coordinate 1,253,968 of KE504757.1, read as the reverse complement.
ACTCACTGAATTCATAAAAAAAAAAAAGTAAATATTAATTCTTAGTGTCCCTTAGTTTACTGATTTGATTTTCATGAGACATCTTACACACACACCCCACCCCAAAAAACAGCCTGCCACCCTATTCTCTTTCTCGCTCTATCGCGCCCACACTTCCTATGTTGGTATCTTCAGGAGTTATGATAGCCATCTAAAATTTGTGATCTATTTTGGAAAATAGGACTTGGTGCATCAGGAATGCGAGAAATGGGCAAACAGAGGGATCAACATTAAATATGAGATAAGGGAAATAGACATGGATATAAAGCAGGTGCTCTAAAGGAAGGGTTGAAGCACAGCTACGTACATCACTGTGATTATGTTGCCATTTTTGATGCAGATTTTCAACCTGAAGCTGATTTTTGTTGCAAACAATTCCTTTTCTTATCCATAATCCAGAAATAGCTCTAGTTCAAGCTCGATGGAAATTTGGTGAGAAGATCCCTATGCTTAACTCATTTTTCTCATTATTTATTGGCAATAATTTGTAAGCTTGTACTAGTAAATTGCCTTGTAGTGCAAGAAATTTGATGATTTATCAACTTTTGTTCCATCTTAGTCACACCAATGAATTATAACTTGTTACATTGCTTGTTGACTAATAACATAATAAACATTGTTAATGTTAACAATAATAGGTAATATATGTTTCTCATGATGCCTCTTCTAGGGTTACACAGAAACTGTTGCTAAAACCCTTCCAGTAGGAGTTCCCATATCTCAGCTTGCAAGTTTCAACACAATGTCATCCTCTAGGGCAAGACTTAGCTTATTCTCAGCAATTTGTGGATCTTCCATTCATTCATATTCTAGTGCCATTTATTTATTCAATTTCTCTAAATGTTATCATTTCATATGCTTGTAAGGTCTATGTGATGCATGCAGAATATGTAGGACAATAGTTTATGACTGATACATTCTTGTAAATTAGAGATCATCTATTTTGACTGTATTTCTTTCTTCTTTGGAGGAAGGATTAGGCACAAAGTGCCTTATCATCATTCATTAAGATAATGAATAATCTCATAGAGGAATACAGGGAAGAGAGGAAAAACCTAAGTTGTAGCTTTCTAGTCTGAAATGCTATTCACTTTAAGTTGTAAGGAGAATTCAAATTTTCATGGTGAAACTCCAAACTGAGCTCATAGTCATCAGATAAGGTTTTCTGCTTAGAGTTACAGATCAATTAAGTATGTTCCTCATTTCTTTTTTTTTTTTTTTTTACTACAGAACTAAAAATTTTTATGATTCTACCATTGCCTTTTTTTTCATGAGATGATTTTTCTGATTTTCCAGTGAATGCTGATGAATGTATGATGACAAGGATCCAAGAGATGTCAATGGATTACCATTTTAAAGTAGAACAGGAATCTGGTTCAACCATGTACTCCTTCTTTGGTTTCAATGGTAAGCAATCATCTGGAATTTCTAAAATTTCCGATTCAAAATGCATGAAGGTACTATAGATGTAGCAATGAAGAGTTTGTGGCATGCAGCACACATTTATACTGGATCAACAATTTTCTTTATGTTTCTTGTGATCATTGACTAAATTAGATCTGTGAATTCAAATGTGTGATGGAGAGAGAATAAATAACTAAAGTTGGAATTTATAAATCGAAAACATAGTTTGATCTTGTTGGACATCTAATTACTACCATACCAGAAAAGTAGATTCCTTTAATGGAAAGAGAGTATAGCATGGTATATTCCAAAGTCCAATTAAGTCACTAAGGTTTTGACAATATATAAAATGAATAAACTTTAATCTTATAAACACATGAGAAACATATGTCAGTGCTTGTGGACTTGCAATTACCTTAGCAACAGCACAAGAAGTAACACTTGTACTAAAATTATTTATCACATAGTTTTTCATTGCGTGGAAACATAATACTAATAGAAGACAAGAAAACAGAGATTTTAATGCATATGGGACTATAACAGATATCAAGCAGTTTAAAACACAAAAGAAAATCTTTAGCAATCCAGTTGATTAGATGAGCATACATTAAAGAGTTTTCATATATAGACTAGTTCAAATGAAGGTGAATATAGACATAATCAATCTCATGACATATATATGAAACGAATGTTTCCTCTATAATTTTATTATTATTATTATTATTTGGAGAATAACTGTGGAGCACCACCAAATGGGTGTTTAAGTATGCCAATCACTTGGAAAACACCAATGTTTGAACCTGGAACCTTCTCCTAGGCTATAGCCAATTTACAATGTTCCTCTCGTTATTTGGAACTAAATAAGCAAATTCAAAATGGAGGATTTCATGGTTAGAACACTAATTATGCTCTCATTTTGTTTTTGGATCAAAGGGACTGCTGGTGTTTGGAGAATCTCAGCTCTTGAAGGATCTGGAGGATGGCAAGATCGAACAACAGTGGAGGATATGGATTTAGCAGTTCGAGCAACTCTTTGTGGTGGAATTCGTTTTGTAGGCGACATCAAGGTATTGATTTCATTGTTATGTATAATTGGATTCTTGATCCCTTTTTTTTTTTGTTGCGCGCGTGTGTGTGTGTGTGTGTTAGAATTCAGCATGCTATGATGCAACGTGATTTGAAATGTAAATTACTTGAAAAAAACCTAGTCGATCTTGGCAGAGCAGCTGATTGTTTATCAGATATTATTATTTTGGATGGATTTTGATGTTAAGCCATAAAGTTCTATGGGTAAAAGTCATCATATTTAGAGACAAACAGCTGGTAGCTCCGTTGGCACCCATTTGTCCACCTAAGAGATCTCAGGTTCAAACCTATCTGGTGGTGAATAACCACCATATTTACCCCCAAAAAATCATCTCATGTTTAGAGAAAACATAAAACTTTCTATGGAATACCACTCTTTGCATAAAATTTCAACCGCTTCCAGAATGTCTGTTTATTTCAGTTGTTTCCTAATTATCATTTTTAACACTAAACATGTATTATCCCTTGGCTGTATTATGAATAAGATGCTAAGGCATATTTGTCCAATGAAATGGAATAATCAGCATAACAGGCTGACCACAGCTAAGAGTCTTTACACAAGTTTTTGATATTACATTTGTTGTTTTGGTATTACCATGATAACCTTAACCAGAATACCACTGCATTTTCTCAGTTGAATATATATCATGAATTTTTTATTTGAGAAGTTGCACTTGACCATTCTTGTGGAGAGTTTGCTATAGTTGCATGCATGGGCAATAACAATGCTAATTTCAGCTTGTTGGCACCGTCTCTTTAGCACATGTTGGGAAGAGGTTCTCATTTCAATCTTGAATGTGACAATAGTTAGATAGGCCTAATTGCTGTAATCTTGCTTGTATGAAGGTTGCTCAAAAAAAAAAGGAAAATAGAAGATATATTTCCGTATGCTAGTATGAGTCCAATGACTGAAGAACTGCTCTAATGATGATGAATTTAATTAGGAAAACATCTTTTCATTTCACATGTACCACATTTGTAAGGATAAAATAACACAAGCATTAGAAACCACCGTAAATTCATACAAACATGAATCATTTGTTATTACCAATATAGATTTCTTAAGAGATTACCATGAAATGATAATTCTTCATATGTATGATACTTGAGCTCAAAGTAATTGAAAACAATGTTTGTTCTCCTCATAATTTGAATGGCTTATTCCAGTTAAAGGCCAAGATGAGTGGTTATATGTGATGCATGAAATAAAGTAAAAAAAAAAATGCTTTGATAATTTAATAATTGATGAATGGAATTTCCATTCTATCCCCTTTCAAATGCAATAAAAATTATTTCAGGTCAAAAGTGAATTGCCTAGTACGTTCAAGGCATATCGTAATCAGCAATATCGATGGGCTTGTGGTCCATCTAATTTATTCAGAAAGATCGCAGAAGAGATACGAAGGACAGCGGTTAGTATCTGTAGTTTTAACTTTGTATGAATTCTCGCATGTTTTAGTTCTAACATGGTTTCCTCATTTTCTATTTCTTTAAATGTTTCAGAAATATCACTATGGAGGAAATACATTTGATGTTTAGCTTTTTGTTGTTCGAAGGATTATAGCCCATATTGTTACCTTTACATTCTATTGTGTGGTCATACCGACATCAGTTCTTGTTCCCGAGGTCAAAATTTCAAGGTGGGGAGTGATTTACATTCCAACAACGATTACTCTTTTGAATTCAGTTGGAACTCCAAGGTGTGTAACTTCATCAATTACCTTGAAATAACTTTTAAAAAATGTTGAAGAACTCCAGAGAAAATTTTCTACTATTGAATATTTTGCTTTCTTCTTACAAGTTTATCTCTTTGTTTGCAGCTCGTTCCACCTATTGCTTTTCTGGGTTTTCTTTGAGAATGTTATGTCTATGCATCGAACAAAAGCAGTTTTGACTGGTCTATTGGGTGTAGGAAAGTAAATGAATGGGTTGTGACTGAGAAATTGGGAAACTCTGTCAAGGCAAATGAAGGTGAAGAATCTGGCAAAAAATCTGGATCTGCAATATTCAAAAGGTAGTATGGGCATCTACTTTTAAGATTTGTTGCACCATACCGAACCGGATGGTACAGAGCATACCATACTAATTAGGTATGGAGCATACCATACCATACTAGTTCGGTATCAGTATACAGTACATGGGGCATAAAGTCACTCAGTACACTAAACAGGCCTCATGCTAACACCAGGGCCGGCCCTGGGGCAGGTCGAATTGGGCGACCGCCCAAGCCTTGCATTGATGTTCCAATGGAGCGCAAGGATAGTTTTCTACAATATTATAATAAAAAAATAATTAAATAGGTTAATGATGGATTTTACATATCGATAGAAAATTATTGTATGTAGATTAGTTTTTCAATGATAATTAATGTTTAAAGCATGTTAATTTTTAATAGAGAAGACCTCATTTTTTCATTTGGCCCCAGGTCTAAAAAATGTCAGGACCGGTTCTGGCTAACACAGTAATAACTTGGCACCAGTATGAAGTCTGGTAGTAAGACGATGGACCTTACCTACTTTATTTGTATTGGCATTTGGATTTATTAATTATATATGGTAGTTAATAGAAACCATTTATTTGATTATCTTCATGTGGTTCTAGTCAATTCTCTACTTTATTGAGTGGTTATCTATGTGAGTAAATGGTTTGAACCAATGTCAGTGATTTTAACCAATGTCCCAACAAATTCTGAGTATTTCCTATGCTCATTTTGAAAACAATTCAATTTAAATATTGCAAGTTTATATAAATGTATTAATTTATTAAATTTTCTATGTGAGATTAAATTTTTGGCTCTTTATATGATTGAAGACGAGTTATATCTAGCAATTGCTCTTCATCAGGGTTCTTCTTCCAGAGCTTGGAATGGCGGTATACCTTTTTATATGTGCATGCTGCGACTTCGCCTATGGGAAGAACTACTACTTCTTTTACATGTATCCCCAGGCCATGACATTCTTCATTGTGGCTATTGGTTATGTTGGGACCTTTATGCCCAGCTAAAAGCGAATTAATAGAATGTTTATCACAATATTAATCCGAACTATCTTCTTACATAAAACACTTGTCCTAACCATTATCATTTTTCTTATCTTTTCAGCAACCAATTTTTAGTACATTTTTCCTCAGGCAAAAAAAGAAATCCTTTTTTGATGAAAGGAAGGGGAAAAAAAGGAAATTGTAATACTACTATTTGAACCTCTGCTGAATCTTAACAGTGAAGAAAATAGTGTCTTTGCACATCTTAATTGACAAGGAAGCAAGATTATTTGTTCATTTGGTGAAATTAATCATGCTTTAAAACTTGGATAATGCACATTGGTGGCGTACTGACTTGAGATGATTAGTTAGACTTGATGAGGACAAAATACATGCTAAGATAAAAGTATGCACTTCTTTTTCGCGTCGCTGCATGCACCTCTTTTATGGTTGCAAATGCAAATGCTTTTCATTTCTTCACATTGTCAAGCGGAATAAATAAATAAATAAGATAAGGAATTCTGTAATTGTGAGTACAATAGAAGAACAAATATGGAGACAGCAAGATTTTTTTTTTTCTTCTTTTTTTGATGTAAATAGCAAGAATTAATCAATGCTAAACGAAAGTGAGCAAACAAATAAGACTGGGAAAATCAGAATCTGAAATTAACTATTTGCTTATATGGCCCTTTACCCGGCACTAGCAACAATATTTCGAGGTCGTTTGTCTTCTTTTTAAAAGAATTACATCTTAAACTCTTAAGAAAAAGAGGCAAGCTCCATGTACTTGAAAGAACAAGGAAAGATATCATTACAAAAAAAAAAAAAAGGAATAAGAACAGGAATCACCTCCGTCGATGAAGACAAATATTCATTGTTACCCCTCCCTCCAGGTGAAAAGCTCTATTCAAGCAGTGATAGAGAAGTGGGAGACAAAGCTTGAGGAAGAGGTAGATGGCGGTAGAAAATGTCGTTGGGCATTCCAGGTTTAAAAAGCTCAATGAAGTAGATGCACGTTTAAAGTTTCATAGAAATTCTTTTTGCACCGCGAGCGGTGCACAACCCGCGGGCCGGTGCGCACGATTCTGCACCGCTTATGGTACATGAAAATTTTTTCTAAAATTTTATTAAATTATATTCTAGAATTTCTAGGATAAGGAGGCAAATTAGGTAGTTCGTTTTTGATGAAAAAATAGAGAAAGTGAGAAACTTTCCTCATACTATATTAACATATGAAATTTATAGATGGATCATCGGATGAGATGGTATAAAGAAGAATATAATTATAATAAAAAATATTTGGTACTGTCACATAGATAATGTTACTATGATAATATAATTATAGAGAAAATATGATTATATGATAAAATTATAGAAAATTTTATATTGCAGTATTTGATATATAAATAATATTGTTGTAAAACTACAGAGAATCTTATATTGCAGTGTTTGGTATACAATTTAAATTACATGAAATGTAAGCTAATTTTTTCGAAGTATCCCAATTCTTACTTATTGATTATTGTCTATTTTCTAAAAAATAACTTAATTTCGAGACCAATCATTTCTGTAACATCATCCATTATGTTTCTTTTTATTTTCATCAATTGGAACTACCCATAATTTTTTTTGATGGAAGTATGTTGGTTCTGAAGTTATCTTACTGTAAAATTATAAAACTGCAAGATTACATATAATCACATAACCACTTCTCTAAAGACAATAAGATTATCTTTTTTTGAGCTAATGCTGCATTACCTGTAATGCAGCATTATCCGTAAAAATGATGAAATAAATAGTGTAATCTAATTATCTATTACAAAATTACATATAATTCTATCAAGTTTATATACTACCAAACGTCTCTTGAGAGGAACAACTTGTGGAAAATATTTTCAAAGCATAAATTACCCAACGAGAGAATATATACAAAGCCTTGTGCATGGCCGAGCTACCGTCATTCTTCTTTTTAAAGATATTCTAGAGTTCTGCTTGAGCCATAAGTGCCTTATAATGGAGATGGCCAGTTGGATCCATCCCCTTCGGAACCTCGACCGAATCAATCTCTTTCTCCACATAGTCCAAAAGGCGTAAAAATTGAGAGACATATCTTGAGCATTTAAGCATGAAAAAATTAGGAGATCAACATGCTTGGACAAAAGGGCACCTAATGAATAGGTGGGAGACTCTTCTTGGACACCACAAAGAGCGTAGTCCAATAATATTCTCAAACCATTTCTAGCAACGCCACCACCACCGTGCAACTTATTTTTGAGAGCTAGCCACAAGAATAATTTGACCTTTTCTGACACCTTTGCTTTCCAGACTAGATTATGAAATCTTTACTTCAAACCTCCACAATTGAGAACTTATAATAAGAGGCCACACTGAAGAGCCCGTCACTGCTTGGTTTCCAAACCGGCACATCCATATCTCTAGTAGGTCGAGTAGAGGAGAGAAGATATGTGAGCTGACTCAACAGGTCTAAAGATGAGAGACGACTTTGAACTCTAATCAAGCAACTATGCTTTTTCTACTCCAAAACTTAGCAATCGGTAAATTATATTTTAATGCTCTGGCATACACCTCCTGAAATATAGAGGCCAAAGGGATAAGCCCTAGCTAGCTATTCTTTTGAAATCTGATTTTTTTCACCATCTCCCAACTTGAAAGATGTACAATTCCAGAAAGCATCTAGATTCTTGCAGATATCTTTTCAAATGGGTGAAGCCTTGTAAGGCCTACATCTCAATGTCATTCCGAATCTGCACCTTAAATAGTAAGTAGAATCAACTTGTCTCTGCCATAAACCAAACCACCAGCGTTAGTAGTAACTGAGTTCTTCAACATTTCCAAGCCCATTTTAGTAGAAGTGAAAGATTCAAATTGCTCAAATTTTTTATTCCCAACCCTCCTCCTCCTTATCTCTGCATACTGTATCCCAATTGACCAAGTAGTGAAACCCACCAATACTCTTTGCCTTTTCAAAGGAAAGCTCTTCTCATTTGGTTTAGCTTGTTCAGAACCTACTTTGGAAATTTAAAAATGGACATATAATAAGATGGGACAGTGGAAGGAATTGCATTAATTAGACTTATGCAGCCACCCATTAAAGCAGCTTACCTTTCCCGGAGGCGAGTCTCCTGTTAAACTTCTCAATTAATGGCATCCAGCATTGCTTTGGTAACTTTTTGTAATAATTATGTGGTTCCCTTTTTTTTTGGTGCAGATAATTATGTGGTTCTTAAGCTCCTTATTCCGTAGTTGTTATGAAACATGTCCAAGTTAAGAAAGAATTGTTGGTTGAATGGGCCATAATCTTACACTTTAGGACAGTAGGATCAAACTCTTGTTTGAGATCCATTAGATCTTTACAAAGGATGAGATTACAAAAGACTAGAGGGTTGAGCACTTTTTCGCTGTTCTGCCTCATGACAACTAATTTCCTTCGTGTCTGAGAGGAACCAATTTTCCTTCTCAATGACTATCTTATCTAATGAGTTGCACAGCCAAATGGATATGGAGCATGTCAAAGGATCTCAATTCCATGTATCTGCTTCACAGCCATAATAACCATTTTTATACAGTTGTCCTCATTCAAATTTACATTGTTGTTGCAGAATTAGATACAACCATTCTGTCAAACCAGTCCAATTTTAGTAGCTTCTGAAGCTATGTCATTGAATTTCTTGAAGTGCATTGCCACAATAGTGAATACTTCTTATGTTAAAATACCATCCTTTTAACAGAAATTCTGATCCTCTCATTTTGGTTTCAGTAATTTCTATCTAGGCCTGCAAATGGTAACTCTTCTTAGTGAGTTGGACCAGTTGTGAAATCAGTTACAAGATCATTTGATACAGGGTTGCCATTACGTGCTTAGTTCGTGGCTAAAATTGGAATCAGAATTGGAGTTAGAATGGATTAGAATGAGAATCAAAATGACCAAATCCTTTAAAATATTTGGTTCATGATCGGAATTGGAATTGGAATCGGAATCAAAATTTGAATTCATAGGAGAGAGTGGGGATTGAGTTTTAGGTAGATTGGATCATTTTCATTCTACCCCGAAATGAGAATCGGAATGAAACTCCTCCCATCCAAGTAGCTGGAACGAGAGTCATCTATTCTGATTTCTATTTTAGACCTCAATTCCTCCCAATCAAGCACTCCCTAAGAAGCTTCATGGGATGAAACTTCGAAATCAGAAATCTTTTCTTGCAACCAAAATAAATTTATTTCAACTCTCATCGACCTTCATCGCAACCACCTATTTGGTTTGCTCAACTGTGCAGCTTTAAGCTTCCAATGCCTATTCATCTACATCTTTCGTGTTGAGGTCATCATTCATAGCTAATTGAATGAAAACTCCAACACTTATCCAAGCAACAAAATTTATTTGCTCACCTTTAATTGGCTTTTCAAGAAGACAATTACACCTGTTGCGGCCAACTCCCCATCGTCCGTCGTCGAGAATGAATACCTACAAAACAGCATTCACGCAGACCGGATTTGTATCCGATGGAGATCCTCCGATGCCTAAGTCAGAGAAGAAAGTTTGGTGAACAAGAGTTGAATGTAAGTAGTAGCAGAATTTTGACCCAGAGTTATTTTACCAGTTCTGTTTCCTTACCCTCTTTTATAGATGAGGTTTTCATAACCGTCGGACGTGGTCCCATATTTATGGTGCTAAATCATCGGACCATAATCACGTAGTAGATCGTTAATTTTACTGATCGCACCGTGATATGCGGTCGGTAACCATTCGTGACGATTATGGTATATTTGGGTTGACTGACCGACCATATGTCGGTAGAACCGACCATATGTCGGTAGGATCTATAAGCGACTGTCGGCTAGTAGTTCTGTTATGCCGATAGTCTAAGTCGTCCGCTGTCGATCGGTAGTAGTCGAATCATTAGTAGGTCAGCCATCAATAGATCGGTGTGGTTCGCTCAGTTGGTCGATGAAGAGTCAGAACCGTAAAATCAGCCGATGTAGAGTCGGTCGGGGTTGTATGTCTGATCGGTCGGCTATTATTGAGTCGAAGTCGATAGTCAGTTAAGAGTAGTGTTGGCCTGCTTGGTCGATATTTAGTCGGTAGTCGCTTTTAGGATCATGTCTGTTTGTGAGATCAGAGTCGGATGTCGGTCGGTCTGCGCTAGAGATCAGTCGGTTTATGGGGGTTGGTCGGTTTATCCCAACAGTTGTCCCCCCACTTCTGAGTCCAATGGTGAGTCACCGCATGCATCGCCATGTGGTCAATTGCCTTGGATGAAAGGAGTTGTTGTCTGTCATGTCGAATCCCGACTCTGCCACCACATTCTCTAGAGTATGACCGATCAAACACTTTGTCGTCTTTAAGCTGTCGTATCAGCAGGAAGATTTGGTGTCAGGTGTCGTTTGTGGAAGGTGAGCTGGCGCCAGGCATTATATTGGGAAGACGAACCGACGTCGTGCAATTTGATTCTGTCATATAGATTGCCGTCACGTGTCGAGATGTTATTGGGTCGGAGCTGTACATGCGGATGGAGGTGACGTGGTTTAACTGGTGCAGGTGTGTCGAACCGTCGGGTCGATGATGGGTCTAGATGCTACCACGTGTCATCATCCGGTGTTGTCTCGATCTGACTGCTTTCATCTGAGCCATTGGGCATTCCTCTATATAAAGGACTGTTGTCAGTTAGGTATCCATCCCTCATTTTGTCTCTTCTGATGGAAGAGCTCTGTCAGAGAGCTGCTTTCGTGCGAAAACATTCCTTATCATTTTTTTTTGAGTTCTTTTGGATTTTTGATAGTTCTTCCAATGGGTGAGATTCCTACAGGGGGTGGTTGGTCGGAGGTTTCGACCAACGACTCCCTATCGGGTCCGGGAGTTTTCTTATTCTCGGGTTCGATTGTTGGTCGGTTTCGAAAGCAGCATTACACTTCAGACCGATGTCAGCTTTTCACTTCTGATGCCGATGGTGGGGTCAACAACTTGTTACGGTATATCCCACATCCCCGTCTCAGCTGCACGATCAAGGTCATCTTCGACGATGGACGAAAATCTGAAGCTCTCCTTTAGCTCTTATATAAGGAGGGTGTGGTTGTCGATCGGGTGAGACCCTCTCTGTTCCCATACGAGTGGGTCAAGCTGTTGATGTGGTTGGCCGAGCAATATGATCAATCAATCATCTTCACAGCTCAACTCGAGTTGTATCGTCCCCCGAGCTGGAAGGTGGAGTTTGTCAAAGAAGCCGATTCAAGGTGGGCCTATCGATTCTTCAGTGGAGCGAAAGGCGGCGATGAAGATTAGTCGGTGTTTTTATTCTCTTTTTGTAAAGAAAATATAATTGGACTTCAGTCCAATTTTGTAATCTTCTTTTTGATAATGAAAGAAGTACTTTTATTCTGAAATATTTTCTGTATCGTCGAATCTGCAATGTCTGTTTGTAGGACAATCTCTGAACGTAGATCGTAGATCCGACCATTTCACAAACTTTGTAGAATCTGCTGGTCATGTAGTTTCCGATGTATTTAGTTAGGATAACGATGGTAAGTCGAATATTCATTATCCGAAGCTTGATTGGATTAATACGTCGTATTGTTTGATAATCGGTGGCAAGCCGAATATCTCTCGACTGACCGTGGCCATGTCGATATAGTTTCAATCTGACCTTGGCTGTCTTGGCATTTTATCTTTTTAGTTGATACTAAGTCGGCAAATTAGCCAGCTACTTCAATAGAGAGCCGACTATGAGGGCAACATGATTTTTGTGGAGAAAGTCTGCATCGCCGGTGTTGGCCTCCAGTTGAAGTCGATAAGTCAGTTCTACAAAGGAATCGGAATGTAGTTGGTGTTGAGATAGTCGATCCTCTGATTTTTACAGTGAAAGTTGAAATATATTCGGTGTCAAGATAGTCGATCTTCTGGCTTTTATAATGAGAGCCTGCATACTTGATGTTGCTTTAAAATCACAGTAGGGACGTCGGTTTTTGCAAGAGAAATAAAATATAGTCGACACTAAAGCAGTTGATTCTCCGAGTAGTTGCATTCAGAAAGAAATCGAGTAGAATAAAACATCCATCATGCTTTTATTAGCTAATTGTCGAAACAACAACAGCATCGCCGTGAGGAGTTTGAATTCTCCGTACTCCTCTTTCGAAAAAGTTATTACATTAAGTTGTTGTTTCGCCGACTCTTCTTCGGGAGTTATCTCTCAGTTCAATCGTCTGGAGATCATATTGATGACTCCTGCAGTCAACTGATTATTTACAGCTTCCTCAGTCAGTTGGAGGTTGAGTCGGCAGATCCCTCCAATATTTTTCGAGATAGCCTTGTCGTATCAGGGCCTGTATTTCATTCCTGAGCTGGATGCATTATTCGGTGTCGTGGTCGTGATCACGGTAAAACTGACAATACTTCTTTTGATCGCGGTTCCTCATTTTCACCGATGGAGGGTGTCGTAGATATTCCGTCCCTTCGATCTTCATAAGGATCTGTGCACAAGGAGCAGAAAGAGGGGTATAGGAGTCATACCTGCTATACGTTGGCCTCGGACTCCGTCGTCAGGATGAGGCTCGCTTATTAGTCAGGGGCCTACTTGATTCGGCCGGAGCCCTACTCTTCTTCTGCTTCTTCTTCTGACCTTTGCTTTCGGTTTGATGCCGGTCAGAGGCTTCTTCGACCGCGCGCATGTACTTATACGCACGCTTCAAGAGTTCAGCATACGTCTGAGGGAGGATCTTGTCCAGTGAATATATGAATCAAGACCCCTTCAGACCTCTTTTCATGGCCGATATGACCATGTCTTTATTGAGGTCCCTAACCTCGAGCGTGGCTACATTGAATCGGGCCACAAAATCCTAGAGTGTTTCAGTCTCTCTTTGTTTGATCGAGAAGAGACTATTTGAGATTCGTGGCGGCCTCCGATTGGTGCTGAAGTGGGCCACAAAGGAATATTTCAGTTGTCCAAAAGAGTGGATGCTTCCCGATCGAACCCAGAGTACTAGGCTCAAGTAGCTTTTCGAAGTGTGGTCGGGAAGCTGATGCATAGAAGGATGTCGGCTGCCCTTTGGATTGTCATGAGAGCCTTATAGCTCTCAAGGTGATCAACTGGATCAGTGGAACCGTCATAGAATTTTACGTGCGGCATCTTGAACCGAGTTGGGATCAGTTCATCTAAGACATGTCGAGAGAGAGGTTGGACGGTATGGAAATCAAAATCGTTTGAAGATTTCTGACCGTCCACTGTAGTTGGGCAAGTCGGCGGTCAATTTCTTCGAACTTACGTTCGTAGTCTTCAAGCCACTGGTGGTGAAAAACTCCAGGGGTTGAACCTCCGATGAGTTAAAGGGGGAAGCAGACGGTGTTCGCTGTCACTTTTCTTCTTTACCTGATCCAACTGAGAAGGAGAGGGGTGTTGAAAATGGTGGGTGGCACATCGAGAGTACCATGAGTGCCACTGCTCATCCCGATGAGAGAGCCGAGACGGTCACTCTGGTGAAGGAGACTGCCGTGGATGACGGTGGCTGTGCTTGGATGGCACCGAATGTGCCACCGGTTGCTTTGCCGGTGGCTGTGGTAGTTGGGTCTGCTACTGCTGGAGGCTTCTGACCGCCTCCGTAAGAACATTCATTTGCTACACGATTGCAGCAATCTGGACGTCCGTAGTGACCACGGATCGCAGAGAACTGGGCTCTGCTATCGGAGACAGAGGAGGAGCCTCTTTTCGACGGAAAGAGTGCCTCGTCGATCCAGTTGCTATTGATCGTTGAGCTCTGATTTTTGTCATTGCGAGTTGTCTTCTCCCTTACCTGGTGCATCAATCTGTTGTAGCCAACTCTCCGTCGCCTGTCGTCAGGAATAAACACCTGCAAAACAGTATCCACACAGACCAGATTTGTGTCCGGCAAAGATCCTTCGATGCCTAAGTCAGAGAGAAAAATTGGTAAACAGGAATTGAAAGTAAGCAGTAGCAGAGTTTTGGCCCAGAGTTGGCTTATCAGCCCCATTTCCCTTATCCCCTTTTATAGATGAGGTTTTCGTAACCATCGGATGTGATCCCATGTTTTATGGTACTAAATCATCGGGCCATAATCACGTAGTGGATCGTTAATTCTCATTGATTACACCGTGATATGCGATCGGTAACCGTTCGTGATGGTTATAGTATATTTGGGTTGACTGACCGACCAAATGTCAATAGAACCGACCATATGTCGGTAGGATCCATGAGCGACCGTCGGCTAGTAGTTTTGTTATGTCGATAGTCTACGTCATCCATTTTCGATCGGTAGTAGTCGAATTATGAATCGGTTAACTGTTAATAGGTCGGTGCGGTTCGCTCAGTTGGTCGATGAAGAGTCGGAACCGCATAATCAGCCGATGTAGAGTCGGTCGGGGTTGTATGTTTGGTCGATCAGCTGTTGTTGAGTCGAAGTCGGTAGTCGGTTGAGAGTAGTGTTGGCCTGCTTCGTCGATGTTCGATCGATGTTCGGTCGGTAGTCGCTTTCAGGATCATGTTTGTTTGTGGAGCTAGAGTCAGATGTCGGTCGGTCTGCACTGGAGATCCATCGATTTATGGGGTCGGTCGGTTTATCCCAACAACACCTTTTGTTCTAAGAAAAAAAGGAGGCAAGAGCCTGCACACTATAATAAGATGATGAATGAAAAACTGCATCAAACAAACAAGAGATATCGGTAGAACAAAATTCTGAATGGACTTTTTCACCAATGAGGCAATGTCCTTGGAGACGAGAAAAAATAGATTGCATGATGCAGAAACTTACATCTCCTTTCATAAAACCAAATCTTGCTCGCTTGATATCTGAAATAATTATCTACAAGACAGTTAATTTTTTAGCGATGGTTGAGACTGCTAATAAAATTTAAAGTTATTATTAAATATATTTTTCTATTGATCGCCACATTGATCACTAAAAATTTCATCATTGAAACTATTAGTGACTCAATATATGGCCGCCATTGGAAACAGCTCTTTAGTGGCAATCAGATCCTAATCACTAAAAGATCATGATTTAGAATGTAGTGACCAAAAAGCTTACGTTGTTGCGGTCATCTTTGATTGTCTCAAAAAAAATACTATACAGTGACTAATTTTATGGCTATCACTAAATATGGTTACTAAAATCCATCTTTATTGTAGTACAAGCTTCTCCCAAGAGTTCCACAAATTCTACATGAATACATTTTGAAAAGTTGCTAGATGAATACGTAAAACTGCTGTATCTTACAATGAATCCCTATGATTATATCATGGAAGAACATGGGTTGAGTTAGTACAAAATTAGGTTCCGGACTTCTAGATGTTTGTTTTGGTCTCAAGTCTCTTCTCATATGAATTCCATTGATTAGCTTATCAGTGTTCTTATTGGAGTAATAGACGGACTCTAAAATGGAATTGGAGATACTAGCGTTACTTATGGTTGACGGGTCTCCCATACATACATCACATAACAAGAAAGGGATGAAAAAGGAAGAAATGGTGCTTGTGCTACCCTCAGTCACTGATGTGAATGGCATGCACCGGGTCCAAAGTTCATCCATAATATTGGTGGAAGGAATTTATGGGGGACTGACAGATTCCAGTTAGATCTCTGCGTACGGTGATCGATTAATGAAGGGTGCTTTTTTTTGGTACAAGTAATGAAGGGTGTTTTGTTGGTAAGCAATTAATGAAGGGTGTTTAAGGGGCGCGAAAGACGCGCTGTCGTCGTGAGACACATGGACGAAACAAGAGACGGGTTCTTGATGTTGTACTAGAAACCACCTACCTTAATAAACACGAGCAGGGCCCGCCATTCCTAACCCTTTTTTGTTTAAAAAAAATTTACAAATGGACGGCCACATTCTAATACGAGCACAGTTCAAAAAATTAAATTTAAATATTTCAAAATATTCATAAACAATCATCGTCTTCCAGATCTATCCATAACTCCCTTTAAGAGATCGTTTTCGTTGATCCTTTGCAGCTATAGTTCCACTAATCACATGCACTTCCGATATTAAAAAATACTTTGGCATCATTTTCTTTATCCCTCGACCCTCTCCATCAGGTAAAATTTTTTGTGTAGGCTTAGCTTACAATAAATATTATAGGCTAAGTTAATAAAATAAAGTTCAAAATTGATGAATATTTAAGAATTGAGTTAAAATTATAATCGATGAGATAACTAATGAAATCAATGAGATAATCAATGAAGTGCAACTCAATTTTCAATCACCGATCAATTTTGATCTTTATTTTATTATTTAATTTACAATATTTATTGTACACAAACATTCGTTGCAAACAGAGCCGCATGGACCACGGCCCCATAGCCAAGTCTCTTTTAGCCTTTTTCTTTTAACGGTAATTTTTTTTTTTGGGTAAGTAACGGTAAGTTCTTTGGCCTTCGGATATATAAATATGAGAGAAGCAAGCACGGGCAAGGCGAAGTACGTGGAACTGGAGCACCAACAAGTCAAGCTTATGGAAGGGATAGCACTCCCTTCAATATTGCCTTCAGCAACTGGTACGGCCACACCCCTCTTTCCCTTTCTTTTCTGCTTCTTTAAATCCTTCTCCCTTATGGTTTTAACGGTGCCTCCCTTGTAGAAACCAATGCATACCATTCTCCCCTCCATGCATGGATTTCTCAAGGTCTCGGCTTCTTTGCGTCGCTGTGTTCTTTTGTGGAGACGTCGCCGAGCTTTTCTTGGCACCAAATTTGGGTGATATGGGTGCAGATAAGAGCCAACGTGGTGGCGCCGGTGCTGAAGATTGCTGAGATCCTGTGCCTGATCATGTCCGTGATGCTGATCGTGGAGAAGCTGTCGATGGGCGCCGCCAGCCTCTTCGCCAGAGTCTTCCGGTGGCGGGCGGAGAGGCGGTACAAGTGGGTGCCCATGGGGCAGGACTTGGAGACAGGCAGCTTGGCCTATCCCATGGTGCTTGTACAAATTCCCATGTACAACGAGAGGCAGGTCGGCCAATATTTCCGCTGCTTTCTTTCTCATTCTCCGTGTTCTCGAGATGTCAGTGTGTTGGGAATTCTTGCGTCGCTTTGCAGGTGTACGAGCTCTCCATTGGAGCGGCGTGTGGACTCTCGTGGCCAGCCAATCGTATGGTGGTTCAGGTGCTGGATGATTCAACCGACCCCGAAATGAAGGTAATTGGTAGCGCTCATTGACCTTGAGTGTTGAAATTCATTATCAAATTCTACTCCAATTAAAATTTAATTTTAATTAATTATTAATTTTTATGATTTAATTATTTCAGATAGAACTCTACTTTTAGAGTTACTTTATTTAGATTAGAATTATTTTCGATGAATTTTTGATCTTCGAGTTCAAATAGGAGTCAAGTATCTTATCCATGTGATGTTCTATTAGGGCGGGCAAAATATGGATCGACCCGCCAACTCGATCAATATTCGATCTGCTATAAACAGATTTGGATCATAACAATCAATCCGTTTAATCCATTTAATATTTAGATTGGATTTGGATTTTAGGTATCTGATCCATTTGACCTATTTAATATTCAGGTCGGATTGAGTCAGATAATCCATTTAACTCATTTAACCTGTTTAACCTATTTATGATCAATTCAATCTGACTTATTTAACCGGTTTAAGACCTGTTTAACTTGTTTAAAACCTACTTAACATGTTTCTGACCTATTTAATCCAATCTGTTTAGCCTATTTAACTCGTTTAATCCATTTAACCTATTTAACCTAATTTAAATAGATCGGATCGGATTACCTATTTAATAAATAGGTTGAGTTCATGTTTGAATTTTTGGTCTATTTAATAAATAGGTCGGATTTGGGTTGTTGATTTTTTGACCCGATCCGCATTGATCTGATCCATATATGATCCGATCTGATCCAATTACCACCTCTATGCTCTATTTAAAGAGACCTTTGGCGCTTGAAAGAGCATGAGAGAAATAGAAAGAAAGAGAAAGAAGAGATTATTATTGCATATGGAGACTCTTTCGTAAGGTATTTTTATAAAGTTTTAGCTTTTATTTCTTTTGAATAATTTTTTTTCTCTCATTATGTTTTTCTTCCATAATTATTTTTTCTCATGATTTTTTGTCAATATTTTTTTTGTATTGGATATTTGTTTTGGATTTTGGGCTAGTATGATCGATTTACTCTATATAGTGTACCATTCTACATGACATCAGAGCTTTGAGTTCTAAAGATTAGTGATCTATGTATTTGTGGCTCTATATGATATCCAAGTTTTAGGTTCTTGATATTGGTGGTCCGTTTGTTTGTGACTCTGTGTAATATCGAAGTCATAGGCTTGGAAAGTGGTGAGTAGTTTGTAGTTTCGATCAGATTTATTTGAAACATATTTTTTTTTGAAATGATGATTTGATCATTGGTGATTCCTATGTTCGTAATTTGACATAATTGTACAGTTTTTAGTAATTCATTGTAAGGTGATGCAAGCGTATGGACTCTCATTTTGATGACTTAAAAGGTGAATCATCATGGCCGATATTATTATTATTTCTATCAATCGGTTCAAGCATAAGATGCCTGGCCTCATTAATATCAATATATTGCTCTTATTATTATCATTTCTCTTCATAAGTTGAACAATATCCATTATCCATATGGAAAATGTCTTGTCAAGTTTTATTTGAAAAGTCAAGATTTATTGGATATTTTGGATGAGTTAGAGACAATACCAATAGATGAGATTGCGAGAAGAAAGTAGAATCTAAAATTTAAGAAGGTAACATAGATTATTCAAATTTCAATTGATAAAGAAAATTATCTCTATATACATTCAGGATGTAAAAGTGCTAAAGAAAGCATGTGATATTTTTGCAACCATTTACTCAAGTTCCAACAAGGTGAGATATCCTAAACAAAATTATTTGAAGAGTGAATGCTGATTCTAAGCTTCCCTAAAGATATGAAAGAATAATAAAATTGGTTTGAAGATAAAAATTTGAAACAGGAGGAGTTTGATTGGTTAGAGACTAGATCAATTTCTGAGAACTCAAATCACAACAAAATTAATCATTTTGAGGATCAATCAAGTCTATAAGATAATCTAGAGTGTAAAGAGCTTGATCAAGTGGATATTGTATCAAGTTCAGAAAAGATCATGATTGAAGGATCAGTTGATTATGAAATTGTTCAGAAAAAATCAGAGGATGCTACAGTTGATCTGATTATGGATATCCATATTAAGGAATCAAATCATATATAAAAATTCTATATTAAAGCTATCTAAGACCTAGATGTTTCTTGCGGAGATTTAACGAGTCATGAAAATGAGGAATTGATGAAGTTTAAAGTAGCTTTGGAGATCAAGTAATAAAAAGATGTCCTTAATAGAGATGATTTTTTTGTACCTTGATGGTCAATAAGATTTTTGATACATTAATTAATTTTGAGACTACTCCAAAGCTGGAGTTGTTAAAAGACTTATGCATAAAGATTTTGATTTTATACTTAAAAGCCAACTATTTGCACATACATCAAACTGCTCAAGTCTGGGCATATGAATATGACTAAAATTTTGTTTCTGATTTAAATTATTTGCATGCATCGATCAATACTCATAATTATTGCTGTTGGTGCAAAATTTTGCTGACGTCGGAGAATCTGGAGTCGAGAGGATTGCGGCCGCCGTCGGAACCTGCAAGAAAGTCTAAACTGGAGTTGGGGTGCTCCGGTAAGATCCTCCGACGCTCAAGTCAGTACTCTGCCTCAACAGAAATGGAGCACTCGAATGAGATTTTCGCAGAGTTTAAAGATAGTACCAGAGCTTATAGCTTAGCTTAGAGAAGAACGTATCTGGAGAATCTCTTTTATAGACGAAAGAGCGTAATTGATTGACAGCGATGTCTGTAACCGCCTGATAGTGGGCCGTTCGGGGCCACGTGGAGTTTGTTACGAAGAGTAGTGGTGTCCGTTGTCACGACTTGCCAGAGAGTGGTGGGCCACGTGGAGTCTGTTACGAAAAGTAGTGGTATCCATTGTCCCAACTTGTCAGAGAGTGATGGGGCCACGTGGAGTCTGTTACGGAAAGCGGAGTGGTGTCCGTTGTCGCAACTTGCTGGGAGTTCAGACTGGATAGCTGAAGCTCGGTTGGGACGTCTGGTGGAGCAGAATAGCTCTCTGTCTCGACAATCTGAGAGGAGCTCGGATGTTCTGAGGTTGTTGACGTGCTAACTGTGGTCGGACGTCTTAGGCGTTGATGCTGCAGATGAAGGTCATCTGCTGCGGAAGTCTGGACGGAGAATCTCCATTGGAGAAGTCCGGCTGGTGTCCGATTGCTAGAGAAGCTCCCCAGAAATTCGGAAAGAATTATTGAAGGTTGTCCAATAGAGGAGTCCGGAAGGTGTTGTAGGAGCTCGTCCGTCGGAGGAGCTCGGCTGGCACCTGTAGAAGGCCGATGGCATGGAGAGGTACAGAAGATACCGGAGGCAGTCGGTCGTCGTAGAAATCTGTCTGCGGGAGCCCGTCCGTTGTGAAAGTTCGTCTGAAATCCACCTACCGTAGAAGCTCGGACGGAGTCCAACTCTTGTAGGAGCTCGGATGGAGACTGCTTGTCGTAGAAGCTCGGATGGAGACTGGTTGCCGTGGCAGTTCGGATGGAGACTGGTTGCCGTGGGAGTTCGGATGGAGACCGATTGATGTGGGAGCCCGGATGGAGACTGCTCATCGTAGAAACTCGGATGGGGACTGGTCATCGTAGAAGCTCGGATGGAGATTGCTTATCGTAGAAGCTTGGATGGAGACTGGTCATCGTAGAAGCTCGGATGGAATTCGAAAGGTGGTCGACCACCGTAAAACTTGAATGGAGTCCGGTTGCTGTAGAAGTCCTGCCGTTGGAGAGGCACGGACCTTGGCGAAGTCAGGAAGAAGCCCGAAGCAAAGTTGATCGTGACAGGAGGAAGTCTGGAAGTAGCTCGGATAATAGTCGATCGCTGTGAAAGGTCAGCTGATAGTGGAGTCCAGAGAGCATTTGGAGCTGTCCGATAGACGATTGAAGGAGCTTATCATTGAAGAAGTCCGGAGGTGCGGTAGGAGTTCGTCCATCGGAGGAGTTCGATCGGCACTTGTAGAAGGCGTCGTGGGAGTTCGTCCGTCGGAGGAGTTCGATCGATGCTTGTAGAAGGCGTCGTGGGAGTTCATCCGTTGGAGGAGTTCGGTCGGAACTTATAGAAGGCGTTGTGGGAGTTCGTCCGTCGGAGGAGTTCGGTCGGTACTTGTAGAAGGCGTTGTGGGAGTTCGTCCATCGGAGGAGTTCGGTCGGCACTTGTAGAAGGCGTCGTGGGAGTTCGTCCGTCGGAAGAACTTGAGAACACTGTGGAAGCTCGGCTGCTGGAGAAGTTCGGAAAGATATCTCACAAAGTCGGAAGTCGGAAGAGTCCTGGGAGGGTCGGCTTCTTACGAACTTTGGCTGGAGGTATTTTATACCCAACACTAGTCCCCCTACTTTCGAGTTCGAATTTCGAATGAAAAAGTACAGAAAATTTTCACAGTCAAAGTTGCTCCCTCGATTTTCGTACGCGATCATTCACAGATATTTTGGCATTTGGCGCGCAGGTGCCGAAGTCTTTTCAAATCGAGACGATCCGAAAAATTTTTGAAATTTGGACTGGAACGGTGCTCCAGGTACGGTGCAATAATGATTTTTGTCAGTCGCTAGCCGCCTGCCATGATGTGTGAGACACGCGGCGATCACAGGTCGGTCAGAGGAGATCCGCAATCATTACTGCACCGGACCTCGAGGTCTATTTAAACCCGTCTCCTTCCTTCAGGGGTTTCACTTTGTTTGAATCTTTTCTTCGGTTCATCCTTCTTCCTAAGAGCTTCGTCTTCCTTTAGCATTCTTCTTGGCCTTAGGCGTCCCCGGGTTGACTTCCATCGTCCTTGCCGTCTTCCTGCACTCCTTGAGCAAACCTAAGTTAGTTCTGAAACTTCTCTGTTCTCTTGTCATTTTTCTGTTCTTTCTTCTTCATATTCCATTCATTTAGCTTCCCTGAGGGCTTGTTTGCAATTTTCCCCGATTTTTTGAGATTTTTGTAGCTTCCATTTGATCCAAAATGTCTTCCAGTAT
>KE504757.1:1193058-1207198 GCA_000441515.1 Elaeis oleifera | reverse complement strand
ACTCTCTCTCTCTCTCTCTCTCTCTCTCTCTCTCTCTCTCTCTCTCTCTCTCTCTCTCATATTGGTGTAATACATGGCAGGTGTACCAGCTGTCCATAGGAGCTGCATGCAATCTATCATGGCCCAAAGATCGCATTATAATACAAATACTGGATGACTCAACTGATTTAATCATCAAGGTATGATATGATTTGCCGCAATGGAAATATTGGTGAATTCATGAAGGCATGGTTCATGTCCTCATGGAAACTGATAGCCAGCTAATCCCTCTTTAATTCGAATCCTGCAGAAGTGTTCTTTATCCATTGTAATTTATGAACTAATGATTCTGTCATTTGAGTTTCAGGATTTGGTGAAAAAGGAATGTGAGAAATGGTTCGGCATGGGAAACAATATAAAATACGAGACGAGGGATAATAGGAAGGGATACAAAGCTGGTGCGCTGAAAGAAGGAATGAAGCACAGTTATGTGGAGACTTGCGAATATATTGCCATGTTTGATGCTGATTTCCAACCTGCAGCTGATTTTCTCACGAGAACTGTCCCTTTTCTTGTGCATAATCCTAGCATTGCTCTTGTACAAGCTCGTTGGAAGTTCGGTAAGTTTGCATAATTATACCTAAGTGTGAATCTTCTCGTGCTAAACAGTCGCTTTTGTGCTCATAGCATAGAATTGCTTGTTGCTTCCTGTATCAATTGAGTAGAAACTGTAGTATCTTCATGCATGTTGATGCGACTTATGGCACAATGTTTGGACCATTACAATTTTACATGATACATCATGATAGTTTCCACTTTCATTTAGGAGTCATCATTAATACTCCTACAGAATTCTCCCTTCCATTTGTCATTGTAATTATTGCAGTCAAATATTACCTTTCTAACCTCCTATTGAGTCATCAATATTAATTTTCAGCCATTATATGTGGCCTTAACCCTATTGAAGACAATGTATAACATATGCTAACTCCCTTTGGGGAAGAAATAGTCATTTTTCACTATGTCTAAAATCAATATTTATCCTCTCAGCAAAATTTAAAGTTTATCTTTTAAGTACATTTTTCAGAAATTTTGATTGTAGAGTAGTTGATAAATTTCTTTCTGATCGGTTTTGCAGTGAACGCAAATGAATGCTTGATGACAAGAATGCAAGAGATGTCAATGGATTACCACTTCAAGGTGGAGCAGGAATCAGGTTCTACATCATGTGCATTCTTCGGCTATAATGGTATATATATATTTCCTTCAAATTATGTTATATTAGAGACCATGTTAATTAGATTTTAGGATTCTTATCAAGCAACCATATCTCTCAGGTTATATGAAGAATCACGTATTACATAGCAGGAAAAAGGAAGGGAAAAAAGGATAAAAAACCTTCTAATATCTACACATATACAAAAGGAGTATATGCTTGAACAATGAATTGCAAATTTTCATGATAAGTTGTTTAAAAGTAAACAGAATCAGTTAACAATTCATGAGTATATGCTTGTATTCTGTCATCAGGCAGCATGCAAGAAGCTTCTGATGAATTGTCCAAGCTGATAAATAGATTCTTCATTAATAAAGAAGAATTCTTTATTCAATGCAAAAATAATACTTCAAGCAATCCCCTACCTAGTTTGAATAATATCTTATATGATAATTGAGGGACGGGATGCATCAATAATACTCACATATTCTCCAAATCTGTTCATTTAAAGGGACTGCTGGAGTATGGAGAATCCAAGCAATAAATGAAGCTGGAGGTTGGAAGGATCGAACTACCGTAGAAGATATGGACTTAGCAGTAAGAGCAGGCCTGGGAGGCTGGAAAATGATTTACGTTGGCAGCATCAAGGTACTACTTTCAGTAGAACTTTTGTTTTAGAATCTAGAAATCATGCAGCGTATATAATGGTCACCATCATAATATGGGATCACCACAGACAATATTTGTTCAATAACATCTTAATGATTAATTCTTATAATTGTAAATGGCACTCGAGGCACAGATGCCAACCGTATCCAAGGACTACAACATATCAAACCCCCTTTTTCCTGTGTTACTTGTTCAAAGTTTTATTGTTATCAAATTAAAAGGACATTATTATGCTCTCACCTTTTGTTCCTTTCTAACCATGATAAATGTTTAATAATTGATCACAAGGAAATGAAGGCATGTTATTTACTTTTGAAGCAAGAAGGAATATATTATATTTTATGTAAAATTTTCAACTTCATAAAATTTTGCATTTTTTCTCTGTTTTTTTTTTTTTAAACATGATTATCCGATTTCCTTTTGGACGTATAACTAATACCTCTCATGGGCCCAATTATGACTTGCTAGGTCAAAAGCGAACTGCCAAGTACCTTCAAAGCTTACCGCTTCCAGCAACACCGCTGGTCGTGCGGACCTGCGAATCTTTTCCGTAAAATGCTGTGCGATATCGTGAAAGCCAAGGTAAGGTTCCTCTTTTTTTACTCTGATAAATCCAAAACATAGGTGCAATCACATACACATATGCTTATAGCTGATAAGTACCATAGTAGCATAACATCAATCAATTATAACAACTTAGTATCTCATTCAAAAGAGCTTTGTACAGCTATCAAAGATCTATTAAGTGCATAATTGATAAGTCCTGGCACCCTGATTTGACTAAAAATCAAAATCTATTCAAATCTAATCACATTATCATAAATCTAATCATAAACATCACAATCAACCTATAGTCAACTCAAATAGACCAGTGCTACAATGTTCCATATTCCATATAGGCTATGGGCTGGATTTATTCCGATACTGTTTGTAATAATTTAAAATCTCACTTAAAAAGATGATCAGAAAGTGTCATTTGGATTTTTTAGTCTTGCACAAATATTCAAGATCTATCCAGTGTATGATTGATATGGGACTATATACATACCGATACAAACTTTCACATCTAATTTACAACAACATATTTTGACATATTTTGTTCAAATTACGGGATGATTGCACCGGTTTTAAAACATAACTCTGGTTTGCTACCGCTACCGGCTCTAAGGCAACCACAATTTAGCTCAAAATTTTGCAAAAGAAAATGAAGTTAGCAGTGCCCATTCTTCAATAATTTAAAACATACGTAGGATGTCATGCATCTTACCATGTAAAGATTGTGACTTTCTAGACGGAGTCTGATCTAATGGTGTTTCATTTTCTCCTGTGATGCAGAAAGTATCGATATGGAAGAAATTCTATGTGATCTACAGCTTTTCTTAGCACGAAGGGTCCTATCAAACTTCGTCACCTTCTTCTTTTATTGTGTGGTGATCCCGCTATCAGTTTTCTTCCCCGAAGTTAAAATCCCCAGGTGGGGGATGGTCTATATTCCATCAACAATTACCATCCTCAATGCAGTTGGAACTCCAAGGTTTGAACCATAGAACTCTTTTTACTTCTACAGTCTAGATGTTCTTGCATATATCAACAAAGAAGAGAGATTCTTGTTATCATATCTCTTAGCAGTTATACTATGTGCTAAAATGTTTCTGTTTTCACCACAAACAAGAGGAAATTTCCCTGACATGTTAGATTTGTACTACATGCACCATTGGATTTACATGTATAGTATATTAACATCACAAATACTCTCTCTCTCTCTCTCTCTTTTATGTAAATTAACATCAGAAATGCTCATGCTTACATGGTCAAAAAACTTTGCCAAAATTTCAGTATATTTGAAAATTATAGACAGTGCATGAATATGGGCACTTCCTTTTCACACAATAAATCTATTTACACTTGTTTTTTCTGATATTGCAGCTCTTTTCACCTAATTATTTTCTGGATCTTATTTGAGAATGTCATGTCCTTGCATCGATGCAAGGCAGTCATCATCGGTTTATTAGAGGCAGGGAGAGCTAATGAATGGGTTGTTACTGAGAAATTAGGAGATTTGTTGAAGACAAAATCAAACATGAAAGTTGCAAAGAAGTATCGATCCAAGTTCTGGGAGAGGTAAAGCTATTGACATCATTGCTCGTAGGCAGGAATTTAAATTAATCTAACTTGAAGAACTCAAATGGATGGCTCATTGCTGATTGAACATTATGGTCATTGTTCACCAGATTGCATTTCCTGGAGCTCGGGCTTGCGGTGTATCTCATGATATGTGCATGCTATGACTACTATTTCCGAAAAGACTACTACTTTGTGATCCTCTTTCCACAAGCCATGGCATTTGTTATCATGGGCGTCGGTTACATTGGCACCATCATCCCTAGTGACAACTAGATGGCAGTCTTAGCTCCTGTGACAATATCCACAGTGCTCCTTTTCCATTTCCATGCAATTCATTTGTGCCTTCAGCCATCCATTGCGTTTGTTACACCGGTTTCAATAAAGGAATGGCCCAATTTTATGCTGAAGAGAATCATCAACTTATGTATGTGATGAAATATTATCTGAAAATTGGGACAAAATAACCATATTGGAGAAAAAGGATGACACCTTGGATAGGCTGTCTGCTGAAATAGGGAAAGAAAGATTTTGATTTTCCTTTTTCTTTTTCTTTTTTGGTTATTGCAAGGGGAGATGGCTTGTGTTTTCTTCACTGCTGCAGAAGTGTTGAACAATCTTGATGGAATGCAATTGCTTAAATATTACTTGTTTTTTCCTCGATATAATAAAAACTAGCAAAAGAAGCAAATTTGAATGGATATATTTGGTGCATTAATTGTTATGAATTAAGGTGATGCAGTTCCAGTGATGTCTAAGAGAAAGATAAATCTAAAAAATACCATATGCTAAATTATGTTTAGTGGATTTAGTAATTCATGCCATTACTGGCCTCCTGGGATAACAATGATATTGAGTATCCTCTCCTTTAATTCTTTGACTACTTATAAATTCTCTTCCAAAAAAAAAAAACAAAAACAAAAACAAAGGTCTACCTATGAACAGTAATCAGATGAGACCAAGTCACCGCCTGCTTACCAAATTACAAATGCAATCTATGAGTGCCAGCAGGATCCAGAGAAATGTTAACTGCACTGAGAGAGTCAGGGGTCAGATCTTTTCCTGACAACATTTGTACTATTTCTTTCATTTTAATAAAGCTGGAGGAAGTTTCACTTCTTCCTCCGTTGCCCTTAAAAAAAACAAAAGGGAAAGACAAAACAGAGGGACAGGTGAGGGAGGGATTGACCCAGAGGACTCGATGAAAATGACCTTCGTAGGCCGCCAATTGTTCTTTCTATGCGATGCAGGTTTGGGGATTTTAACGGAGATGAACATGCTACCCTGTTTCTTGTTCTGATGAAAAGGGACTGACACTGGATTCTCTCAAGAGATTCTTATTCTTATTCCTCCTAGATATGGTCATCACTTTAACAATACAAGTTTGATTCTACCCGGTATTTTTAATCATTCTCGATTTAATCTTTGTTATTATAATACAAACTACTTGAGTCATGGTCTGCAATTGTAAACCTTCATCCCTACCAAGTGATGCCACCACTTGAATGTGTGTTTAATCCCATATCGGCTATATATTAGGTAGATGTAGGGTGTTTTATAGAGCCAAAATAGCATTTCTAGATACTTTTTATTTAGGTGAGAATCTGAGTTGCTAATAAATAGTATTAGGATGGATCTGGCCCATGACCTATATGTGAAATATGGGATATTGAAGCATAAGCCAAGTTAGGTAGCTTGGTGAGGAGGAACCGAGAGTGTAGTTACTCTTGCTTAAATGAATGAAAGGGTGCAACTTACCAATTCTCCACGTTTTTCATCACGTACAACCAGTCCATCCTATATCTTACTAAATCTCCATGTTGATCACATGGCTGGCAAACGAGTCCCGGTGCTTGCCAAAACTGGCTTAGAAATACTTATCTAATTGACCAAGTCTCATCTTTCTCTGGAGAAAAAGTTGACCAAGTCTGATCTAACTTCACACTAAATCCAAGCTAGACAAGACCTATCTCTGATAGTTCTACTCCAAGCGCATCTTGGATTGGTCATCTGATCAATCTGGTTGGTTGGCCTGGATACTTCATTTTAGAAATATGGATTAACTTTGAGTTCAGATTGGATTGTGTTCAGATTGGATTGTGTTCAGATTGGGTGAAATATCTGAGCATTCCACCTGATACCTCTAGATTTACATCAATCATGTCATATTTTCAAGCTAAACAGAATCCAAGTTGGATGTATATATACCACCCCATCGTCCCCAAAATTGCAAGTTGGCAGGTAGTGTTTGAGTAAGCCTAATCTCCAAGTTGCAACCTTAGTTTTTTATTGATGATAACTACTTTCGCACCTTAGTACACATGGGCATGCATCAAAAACATCAAACCAAAGAGAGCACATTGATTCAAACGGTTTGCCAGATTGATTAGGCATAGACCTCATACCCCCATGATGGGCCAAATGAGAATGGAGACATATAAATAAATCATAACACCGGCGCAAATTGTTTACTCTTTGTTGCACATGGATGTTTTCCTTCAACAGCCAACGAACACATGGATGGTTTACTTATTTGATAAAAGCCAAGGAACAATAGTGTACCAAGCTCTCAAGAGTACAATGCTCGTGAAAATAGCTCTATTATTTGCAAGTTTGGATTCATTCAGATCTCTGATTGCATGCATATGGTCAACAATGGACTAAAAATAATTGGATTTCACAGCTGTAGACTCTGCAGCGTGATTCCCCTCTTACATCGTGCCAATGACAGAGATTTAAACAATTTGAATGATTGAATGAGTAAAATAGGGATGGTTTGCTAATGCGATGTGATTCTTCTTGCTAATATTTCGACATTACTTCGACACGAGGAACTGGTGAATTATTAACATGATCGGTTTCGGTTTTTTTTTTTTTTTCACAGAACAAGAGAGCCAAATGCATGCTTGATTATATATTTACAGATTGTATAAACATCCTCAGACGTGTACCGCAAGGGAGGGACCCTGGCACAAAGTCTTGCTCTCCAGGGTGTTTGGCACCTTTGACTGCTATGAAAACATTAGAATCCTTGGGCTATGAAATGCAGCCGTAGAAGAGTAGTGATTGTAGGCCATGCTAATAAATTATGAGTGTGCTTGAGCTAAATGTGAGAGTGGAAGCATGCATTGTATGAACACATGCGGCTGGAGGTTTCAAACCGCACTCATACTTTTTCCTTTCTCTTGGGTATGGTACTCATTTTTCATGCCCCCTCTCTCCTGTCATTTTTTATGCCCGCTCATTTTTCATCCCATCAAGCCAGCATATTTTCTATTTATTCATGTAACATTTTTATTTATTTCTACGGACCAAGTATTTATTGTCCAGAGGTTGGTGTTTATCGTGCCTGCATTAGTATTTATGTGGTGCTTACTCCCGGTATATTTATGTTTATTTTGAGAACTTAATGTTTACCCTCCAAATTTTTGTTTATCCTCTTCTATTGTTGTTTACAATGTGGTAGTCCTCATTTGACTGAAGATAGCTAGATCTTTTTCTGTTTTATTTTTACGATATCTATATTTATTCTCATAATAAAAGAGGATATATAGATCTTAATAATTATGTTTAAAGGCCTGTTCAACACTGCATCTATTATGGGAAAAAAATCTCTGTTGCCTAAATCGAAGATACTAACAAACGTTGGTCAATCGACTTAAGGGTCAGCTACTGATCTATACATTGATCACGGACCTATGCATCTGCTATCAACTCTTATTGTCAGCATCTTTCATCTATTGGAAACCGATCCAAACTTCAGATGCTGATCCTCCCTCAGTTGCCGACTCGTGTATTTGCTATTGACCCCTATCTCCAACAGTACGTGTCGCAAGCTACCGATCATGTTATCTCCGATTCTTGTTTTGACTGCTATATTTAAAAGGTTGATACGAAACTCCTGCATATTTCCTTCAAATCATGCAACCGTTGGGAATAGCTAGCCACAGGCTGGATAAGGCAACTACAATTGTCCTGATCTTGGAAAATCAAATCGAAAATCTCGAAACGGCACATACAAAGGAGTCGGAGTGGCCTCTAACTCTTTTTTCTTATGGCTTTTACCTTGATCTATAAATAAAGATAACTTGGAGACCCTCAAGGTATGCAACTTTTTCCTCTCTCATGCGCTCCTTCCTATTTGTTCTCCAAATTTTAACTTAAGCATTGGAGGCTTTCCATCGGAGTCAACCCGACTATAAACTTATTTTGTAGGTTCGACCGCCGTTACCATCGATCGCTACCCCTCTCCAACCAATCCGACATGAAGAGCCAGAAATCTATAACAACAACATCCATATTGGCGACTGTGATCTAAAAGCTCAAATACGAAAGGAGTTGCAGATTGAAATT
Organism: Elaeis oleifera; assembly: GCA_000441515.1. Taxonomy (NCBI): domain Eukaryota; kingdom Viridiplantae; phylum Streptophyta; class Magnoliopsida; order Arecales; family Arecaceae; genus Elaeis; species Elaeis oleifera. The sequence goes on along the minus strand of KE504757.1, from coordinate 1,198,860 downwards.
GTGCTAGGTGAATGTGGTATAGATCGAGGGAGGCTAGAGTTATGAATCTAAGATGAAGCCTTAGTAAAACAGGGTTCTAGGATGTTAGTTGGCCAATAGTTACCATTACTAATTTATGGAAGGAGTGGAATAGCTACATCGATCTGACCACGATTTAAAGCATGAAGAAGTGCAGTAATTGCACTAATTATGTTACTACCCGTATCATTATCCAGAGCATAAGAGGATCTGTACAAGTACTTAGAATATAAGAGTAGTGGAAGAAAAATAATTATATGTACAACAATAATGGTTGATACGGTATATGTGAAATAAATGATCTAATTGGAAGAAAAAAGATTTTTCTTAACTCATTTAATTTGAGTTTCTCAAAAGAGAACTAAAATTTTAAAAGTAAGGATTAAGTTTATTTTCTTTCATTGATTCTTCACACTTCATAAACTGAGGTACATGGCCCTTATTTATAATACTAATAAAATCTTCCCTTTCACAATTTAGGTTGGGCTTCTCCTCTAATTCAAATTGGACTAAATCTTCAAAAAAAGATTAATTTAAAAAATCATGAAAAAATACTAAAATCCTATAAAAGATAGATCTCGATTGACTTCTACGTCGAATTTGCTTACTGTCGCTCTATCTAATTCTTTACGAATTGAGAGATAATATTCTCTAAAAATCTTTCTCGAAAAGAAAAGTTTTGATTTAATTAATCTATTTTGAAGTCCAAATAATAGAATTTCAGCTCTATTCAATGCCATAGGATGTTAGTCCAAAATTATAAATCTCAAAAAGATATTCAATTTAAATAATAATAATAATAATCTCATTTTGGCATTGCATGCTCAAATTATAGCCTCTTTGAAATTTAGCATACCATTTAACCTTCTGATGTAGTAGATTTGGCTCTTGGACTTTATTTAGCTCGATCTGTAGTGGTCAAATTGATCTACATTGAGTGTAGTGATCGTCTTGGACAAACAAACCCATAAAGATACATTTTAAAAGTTAAGTAATGATATCTATCCAATGGTTAATGGGAACTATTTATAAATATTAGATTGCAATTCTTTTACCGTTTAGAGAATCGGATTTTATATATCTTTATCGCTAATTTATTGTTGACTTTATCATTTACAATTCCTTTTAATTGCTTGCATTTTATCTTTCAAATGCCCTAATTTAGTTTCTGAGTAGGATCCTAATTTATCGATAACGATAAAACACCCTCCGCCGCCCTAGCTACATCTTGCGTTTCATCCTCATGGAGCATGAGGATAGAAAAGCTTTTCAAAGATCAAGACATCTGGACTAGATCCATGCTACTATTATCATCACAGTCCTTTTATCTCCTTTTCGATTGTCTAGATACTAATAGCATGCCTATGCACAACCTACCTGTCGGGCTTGTTACCTCTAGTCTATCTCTTGACAGAAACAAGCAATAGTAGTACCAAATTCTTTTTTCTACTTACATTACATATTAAGGTAGAAAGGATAAAGAATTGCTATAGCTCAGCATCTAACAATTCTGTTAATCCGAAAATTTACTAAGTCTATATGCTGGCTGTTGAATGTAGAGAGAAGAAAAAAATTTTATTTTTCATATATTGTATGGGTGGAGTAGTCCCTATTATATATAATAATTTATCTTTTACAAAAAATATCACAGCTCATAGCCACCTTAACTATCCCTTATTAGAGTATCTAATTAGGAAAATATATTACAGTCCATAGCCACCTTAACCATCCCTAATTAGAGTATCTAATTCGGAAAACACAACCTACTTTCCAACATTCCCCCTCAAGATGGGACGAAGATATCATGGAGTCCCATCTTATTACAGATAAATGTAAAAACTGGAGTGCTAAGCCCTTTCGTATAAATATCAGCTAGCTGTTCTGAGGATTTGATAAACGAAAGGCAGATAACATGCTGATCTAGCTTTTCTTTAATAAAATATCGATCAATCTCAATATACTTCATCCGATCATGCTGAACAGGATTATTAGCAATATTAATGGCTACCTTATTGTCACAGAAGAGAGTCATAGAAAAAGCCCGAAAAAGATGCAACTCAGTTAGGAGTTGTTTTAACCATATAACTTCACAAACCCCTTGAGCTAAGGCCCGATATTCAGCTTCAGCACTGGAATGAGTAACCATATCCTGCTTTTTGCTGCGTCATGTCACAAGATTACTATCTAAAAAGTATAATAACTTGAGGTAGACTTTTATTATCCAAAGCTCCAGCCCAGTCAGCATCAGTATACCCCTCGATCTTAAGGTGTCCATGACGAGAAATAAAGACCACGTCCAGGACACCCTTTAAGATAACGCACAATCCGATAGACAGTTTTTTGATGTCTCTTATGAGGATCATGTATATACTGACTTATGACACTAACATCAAAGGTGATGTCAGGATGAGTATGAGAAAGATAAATCAGTCATCCCACTAGGCATTGATATATCTCCTGATGAACTGGAGTACCACCATCTGCCATAAGACGATGGTTCTACTCAATGAGAGTAGCCGCAGGTCTATAACCCAACATATCTATTTCTGTTAATAAGTCAAGCACATACTTTATTGAGAAAGAAAATGTCATGAGATGAGCTAGCAACTTCAATCCCAAAAAAGTATCTTAAAAATCAAAATCTTTGACTTCAAATGACTGAGCTAAACGAGTCTTTAGACGATTAATCTCTGGAAGATCATCATCCGTCAGAATTATATCATCAACGTACACTATTAAAATTGCAACCTTCTCATTGTTATGTTGAAAAATATGGTATGATCAGCATTACTTTGCTAATAACCCTTTCTAGTACTGCACATCGAAACCTATCAAATCAAGTCTGAGGTGATTGTTTCAAGCCATAAAGTGAGTGACATAGCCGACACACCTTTTCAGCAGTTGCAGCACTAGAGAAACCTGGAGAAATTTCCATGTACACCTCTTCCTGATCTCCATGTAAAAAGGCATTCTTAACATCTAATTGAAAAAGACGCCAACCAAAGTTAGCAGCACAAGAATAAAGATTCTCATAGAGTTAATCTTTGCAACTGGAGTAAAATTTTATCATAGTCTAGTCCGTATGTCTGAGTATAGCCTTTTGCTACCAATCACGCTTTGTAGCAATCAACAGTCTCCTCTGGAGTTTGTTTCACTGTAAAAACTCATTTGCAGCCAACAGCTTGTTTTCCAACAGGTAATGAAACAAGCTCCTATGTATTGTTCTTGACCAAGGCCTTTATCTCCTCAAGCATTGCCTCCTTCCATTTTGGATCTGTTATAGCATTCTTTCAGTGTGAGAAAATAGAGATAGAAGCCAGAGATCAATAAAAGATCTATATGAAGGTGAAAGAGACTTATAGAAAATAAAATCAGTAATATCATGACGATAACGAAAAGAAATAATATATGGACGAGAAGTTTTTCTATGAGCAATAGGAAGATGTAAATCAGTTAAAGAAATGTTACCATCATTATTATTGGAGGAGGAAGATACCGAAGCCGACTCTGAAAGAGACTGTTGGGTAATAGGAGAATACATATTAGGCTCTATAATAGGCTTTGTAACAAGTGGAGAAGACTGCTGCTCCCCTGTCGATTAAAACTGCTATCTGTAGAATTACTGTCTGATTGCTCCTGCTCCTCAGACTCTCCTTCATGATTGCTGAAATTAGATGAAACATCGGGAGAGAAGAGAAAGTCAGATACCATAGTAGGTTGATTGGTGGGCACATCCATGGGATCACTGCTAAAGAATGCCTTAGACTCTCGAAATGTCACATCCATACTGACCAACATATAACGCTCGGAAGGGTAATAGCATTTATATTCTTTCTGAGTAGCAGAATAGCCAAACAAAATACATTTGAGAGCCCGAAGATCAAGTTTACTAATCATAGATCGATGATCTCAAACAAAGCACACACACCCAAATATCCGAGGAGGTATAATAAAAGAAGATACTTTTGCAGGCACTCAAGTGATGTACGATATTCCAAAGCTCGAAGAGGCATCCGATTAATAAGATAAGCTGCAGTAAGAACTGCCTCACCCCAAAGGTACTTAGGAACTCTCATAGTGAAGGACAAAAATCAAGCTACTTCCAATAAGTATCGATTTTTACGTTCAGCTACACCATTCTGAGTAGACGTATCAACACATATAGTTTGATGGACAATCCCATAAGCAGCTAAATACTCACAGAATTCTCTATTCATGTACTCGATGTCGTTGTCAGATCTTAGAGTTTTGATTATGGCATTAAACTGAGTATTTACAAACTTGTGAAACTCTTTAAAACACCTGAGAACCTCATCCTTCATCTTTAGTAAATAAACCCAGATCGCTCTATTATGACAGTCAATAAATATAACAAAGTACCGATGTCCAAAAAGAGAAACAATGCTACACGGTTCTCATACATCAGAGTGAATAATATCAAAGATTTTAATACTTCGAGTGCCAGAAATAGGATAAATAGTTCGTGTATGTTTAGCAAACTCACATGCATCACAAACCAATTTATGCTTGTCACAAATATTATATAAACTAGGAAAGAGTCTTGCTAACATAGAGAAAGATAGATGCCCAAGCCTACAATGTTGTAACTGGAGTTCACAATAGCATTCTCAAAAGAAGATACAACCAAGCTAATTTTCAGATTACCTTTTTATCCTCTTTCAGTCAGATAATAAAACCCATCATGTATTCTACCATATCCAATCATCTCCCCTGTTGTCAGCTCTTGAAGAACATAATAGGTAGGAAAAAATGTTACTTTGCAAATTAAAGCAGCTGTAATGGAGCTTATAGAGAGGAGATTAGTGAAAAAATTAGGAACATATAAAATTGAGGACAATGTCATGATCGATGTACAGTTGACAGATCTTTTTTCTGACACGGTGGAGAAGGATCCATCAGCTATACATACTTTATCTTGACCAGAGCAAGGTGAATATGACACGAAAGACTTGGATTGTCTTGTTGATAAGTGTATATTTTTATATTTATTAAAAATATTTTTGATAATTTATAGCGCTAACATCTTCTTAAAAATCTAATTTCATGAATAATTAAATTTTTTACAAAATAAATAATTTAAAAATATATATATATAATTAGATATATTTATGAAGAATAAGATATTAATTTAATTGAGTAATTTAAGCATCAAAATAATATAAATTTTAAAAATTTAATACATATTTTTTTCAATTTTTCAGGCAAAAATTGGAACAAAATGAAGTCAAAATACTCTAAAAACCCTTAAAAATAGCCTCTGATGCACGGTGGACCGGCCGCTTGGTCCACAGAGTCAGGATGCGGTCCACGAGAATAGTTTTGCAGTCCACAGGCACGGCTCACAACGAGAGAAGGATTCTGGATGTGATCCAACGGCTGACATCCATCTTAACCCAGATCTGATAGTCCACGTTTGCTGTCGGTTTATAAGAGGAGGTTTTGCACGATTCGACGGTCCAGAAGCGATCCATCACACGATCGAATGGCTAAGGACGCTTTCGATTGTGTTAAGAAGATATTTGGCACGATCCAATAGCCCAGAACCATTCGAACCTAGATCGGACAACTATGGTTTGATCCGACTTTGATAAGGTTTAAAATATTGATTTTTGATCAAATCTGGGCAGTCCAAGCCTGATCCGACGGTTAGAAAATTTTAAATTTTTATATGATTTCTAAGAATTTTAAGACTCTTTTCCTATCAAAAATTATAAAATTATCTATAATAGGAGGTCGGAATAAGCTTGGAGAGAAAAAATTAGA
>KE504757.1:1172178-1183094 GCA_000441515.1 Elaeis oleifera | reverse complement strand
ATATATATATATATACACACATACATATATACTGTAATTTGTATTTCTTGTAAATCCTTAATTCTTGTGCATGTTTATTTGGAAACCTCTAGGATTGCATTCCATGATTTATTTGTGGTATCTACATGAATTCCTCTGTTTGATGAACCAAATCTTGGCTATATAACATTGCTGACATATGATGAGGTCACAACTAGCAATGGAATCATGTGCCACATTTTTGAAAGAAGTAAACAAATGGTAAGTCATGTTGTCACAGCTGTTAGATGCATCTTATGCCATTGAATCAACACCTCTACTAAGTTACAACAAAAGTTAGACTGAGGTCTTTTCTCAGAAGTGCCAAACAAGATCTGAAGCCCACCTCTGTTATTGGTTCTTTGGTTGTTAGTTGTCATCTTGTGGATGAACCCATCTCTGTTTTTTAATGTTTCCTGATTTTCCTTGTTGTCTAGGCAGTGAGATCCCTCCTTAATCTCTCCCTTGGCAACTCTTGTAAATATCTTACGTTTGAATAAATGCCAGGTGGTTTCTGATCAAAAACAACAAAAGTTAGACTCCTAACTCCACTAGTGACCAATATTAACACTAACCCTTGTACTGTGGAATTATCCAGCTAGAATAAACTATGGTTTTTATATGCTCTCTCTTTCACGGGCAAATTAAAACATATCTATAAATATACTATATTGGAGAGTATTTTTTTTTTTTTGAGGGAAATATTGGAGAGTGTCTTACTTTATAAAGCTAGATCTTTCTATTGGAAATTCTTAAATATGCATATTGTTTGGAGATGACAGTATTCTTTTGTGGTATTGTAGTGAACGCCAACGAGTGCTTGATGACGAGAATTCAAGAGATGTCAATGGATTACCATTTCAAGGTGGAGCAGGAATCTGGGTCTTCAACATGCGCATTTTTTGGTTATAATGGTAGAATCTCGTTCAATTTGAAGTTTTAATACTGAAAATATGTGTACTTACTTTGCTGGCTTCCCAATGAAATCATGTGCTTAAAAGCAACATGAAAAGTTACACTTGTTTGCACATTACAGTGAGAGGATTAAAAACAAATCATTGTAGATACATCATAAAGGTTAGATGATAAAAATTGACTTGGAAATACTTTTTCTAATAAACTGCTGAAGCTATATTTGATATGGAGCTAGAGTATTTCTTATGGAGGGCACTTTCTCATTCCATCATCCATCATTTTCATAAGAAGCGAGGTACAGCATACACAATCTGGCAGAAAACCTCTTAAAAGGAGGAAGAACAGTTCAATAAACCTACTTTGTATTCGAAAATATTAACTAACTGCTTTTCTGAACAATGCAATGCACATGAATTTAAATAATGACTGGCATTGGAAAGGAGCTACATAAGCTCCCAAGCAGTAGTATTCATCTTTTATGTATTTGTAATTGCTCAAATTGACTCTTGAATCCAACCTTGTTCTGATAAAGGGACTGCTGGAGTGTGGAGAATTCGAGCTATTAATGACGCAGGAGGTTGGAAGGATCGAACTACTGTAGAAGATATGGATTTAGCAGTTAGAGCAGGCCTTGGAGGCTGGAAATTTGTATATGTTGGTAATGTTAAGGTATTTCTTCCAAAGCAATATGTTTGAAACACTTGATAGTTGTTACATTGTTTTATTTAAGCAGGTTAAAGCAGTGTATAATTATTATAGTTTCTTATAATGAGGGCATCATCTGTTCCCTAATTTAAAGAGAAAACCTATATTGTTCTAGTTCTTTCATTTGCTGCCACCTTCTAATCTTTCCATGATTCTAGTTCTTTTATTCATTAGTACCCTACTTCACCAAAGACACGATTAAACACCCATAAAGTATATATTTAATGTGATTGACCTTTACTAATGTACATTAAACTGTTATTGTTCTCACAAGTTCATTTCTGGCTTTCTAGGTTAAAAGTGAATTGCCAAGCACTTTCCAGGCTTATCGTTATCAGCAACACCGTTGGGCCTGTGGGCCAGCAGTTCTATGTCGGAAAATGTTTTGTGATATTGTTAAGGCCAAGGTTAGTCTTTTCTTAGTAAACAGATGTTAGTTAGTCTTTCCTTAGTAAACAGATGTTAGATCAAATGAAAATATGATGTGCTTTGTGAGTATCATGTGTGGCCTCCATCCACAAGGTGGGCATGCATTATATATCACAAGTACCCAAAGTTTTTATGTCAAATAATATCTAGCATGTCATGCATCATAGACTATTGGCATTTTAAAATTATAGTTGTTAGAAAGAAGCTAAAGCTGACCTGCTTAATTCCTTGTGTGATGCAGAAAGTATCTATCTGGAAAAAACTACATGTGATCTACAACTTTTTCCTCGCACGGAGGATTATATCGCATTTTGTCACTTTCTCCTTTTATTGTGTGGTGATCCCTTTATCAGTATTCTTCCCTGAAGTTGAAATTCCAAAGTGGGAATGATCTATGTCCCAACAACAATTACTCTTCTCAACTCAGTTGGAACTCCAAGGTTTGCTACTTCAAACTGCTTTCCAGTATTCAACCTTATTTTATTTTCATCATGAGGAAGCATTGTTCTTGTTTTTCCTGGCCTTCAGTTAGGACTGCAAGTGGATTGAATTGGGTAGAAGGTAGAAGTCCAACTTGACCTAGTCCAGAGTTGCAACACAAGAAAATAAAAAATGAAAAGAACATGGTTTAGTGGATTCGGAATTGTAACCAAGCATTATGGGTTGTATACCTGATTCATAACTAGAGCATGCAGCGCAGTGAGGAATCTTTATAGGTAGCCAGTCTTTCACTTCTGCCTCTCTATTCCCATGCCTTTCTTGGTTGGACCAACAGTACAACCGGTGATTTCTGACAAGTCTTTCTGAATTTTTAGATCAAGAAGATGAACAAAAATCAAGCTTTCTTTATTTATATTTATAGATAACCAATCCATTTTCAACTATAGTGGGGAGACTTTCTCCAAGCATAGGTACATAAAATGAAAAGATCAGAACATTGGAATAAATCTTTTACCAATACTGACTACCTGTTCCCATTGTTGTGCTTCCTAAAATGACATACCTTTACAAGGGTTCAAGTTTCGATCGATATTTGCGTAGTTGATCGTCCCTCTCAAGAATGAAGATTTGAAGTTGTCTTTGTTGCAGATCACATATTTAGATTCAGCTCCAACTCATCACTCACTTTGTCTGGATCAAATCTTATCTCTTTCTAGACAAGGCTTTATTGATCGAATCCAAGGGCTACACCCTCGAGTTTCAAACTAAATTTTGTCAGGTTGGATCTCCCTTCTCAGCTCAGGTCTCATTTCATGGGATCTATGTGCGACTCAATTGAGAGTTGGTCTTAATTTGGGAACCGACCATCCATGTTTCATGGGTCTTAAAGTTTGATCTGAATGATGTTTAAGTCAATGTGGTTTCAGGTCAGATCCAAGTCTACTCACCCTGATTGAAGCCTTAGACTAATGCATGCTGAAAACCCTTATTTACAAATGGTTTTTTTCCTTCAATTACATGGAAATGTAAAATTAATCTCATGGATGCTCATGCTCCAATATTCAAAACTTGATAGAGGAAGTTAAAATCTGCTATAGTTAGAGCCATCAACACTTCCATGTCATACAATATATCTCAGGCTTGGCTGGCATAAGTTGGTCTGTTGGTTGGCACTACTTTCCTCAGAGCCTGTGCTGGGGAAGTGTTTCGACCACAACTCAGAATGGTGGGTTCCATTATTATTTGTAAAAGAAATGCGTGATTTGCTTTTGTATTTCTTCTTGTAATGTTGCTTTCTTTATTGCAGCTCTTTCCATCTAATTATCTTCTGGGTCTTATTTGAGAATGTCATGTCCCTGCACCGGTGTAAAGCTGTCCTCATTGGTTTATTAGAAGCAGGGAGAGCTAATGAATGGATTGTTACAGAAAACTAGGAGATATGTTGAAGACACAACCAAACATTAGTGTCACGCAAAAAATTCGATTCAAGTTCTGGGACAGGTAAACCTAGTGATGCTCCCTTCTTATGATCCTAAAAGTTGTTGTTTGTTTAATTTATTCAAATCGACTGCAAACTCTAAGATGAAAAATGATCAATCAAATTTTAAATTTACCACCAACTCTAAGAAGAAAAGATCAACTAAAATTGCTTACTCCTAATGCATATTCCAAAATTGATCAAGATTTTATTGTTTTATCATTGTCAGATTTCACCTCCTGGAGATTGGGCTTGCGGTATTCCTCATGATATGTGCATGCTATGACTGTATCTACCGACAAGATTACTTTTTTATCTACATCTTCCCTCAATCCATCACATTTTTTATCATGGGCTTTGGTTATGTGGGCACCATTATCCCCAGTCAGAAATGAAAACCATGTGGATTATTTAATCCAGTCAACATGGATTATTTATAATAACATCCATCATTTTTGTTAATGAGTTATTTATAATAACATCCATCAAATTTTATGAAAAGTAGAGTCATTGATTTTTGCCATATTGAATGTCCTGAAGAATTAAAAGATTATGGAGTATGGAGAAAGAAATAACAGGAAACATATGCCCTTATTTCTTCACTGCAATAAGCTGGACAATCCAAGCATCATTAGCAAAGGAAAGCAGATGCTGATTTTATGTGAACATGTTTTTGAAGATAGTGTGGATGGTACCTCAGTGTTTGTTTTGTGTGTGTAGGGATCAGAATTCTACCTGCTTCTGCTCATTTTGATTAATATCTTAACAAATCAGTATCTTTTTGGGAGTGTGGAAAGGAAAAGATTTGATCTGGTTGTGGAATTCAGATGGATAATCTTGCACATGGAAGAGTAAGCCTGCACTTGTCTGGTTTGTAGCTGCTGATATCATGGGGTCTACAACAATTGAATTTAATGTTCTTCCCTGCTTGAATGATAGAAATGCATCATTGAAGGTAAAAAGAAAAGTTATATAAAGAATAAGACCAAGAATAGATTCCAATTGGAAAAGGAATGAACTATCTTTTTGAACTAATACAGCAATAATATAGGATTGGATCCTAGGCCTCACCAATGGGTGAGCATTGGAACTCCACCAAGAGGGGAAGGGTTGTCCATCAATCGAGCTAATGGCTGCTCGCAATCTTTATCGAGTCATCAAAATCAAACAACAAACTAGCAAAGGAAATCAGAAAAGAAAGAAACATTCCAATGATCAAGCAGAAAACCAATTGAAACATTTAGGAGGGTATCGGAGTAATGGTGATCATGATGGGAGCAACTAAGCGAAGTGCCAACTACTCAACCATTCAACCACATTTCATGAAACACCTTGAGAACTTCTCGAAAAAACCACTAATGATTAAGTAGAAAACCGATTCAACCATTTGGTAGGAGGATTCGAGGAGTAGCAACTGTAGTGGGAGCACCAAGTAATTACCGGCCACTCAATCAGTCAATCACATTAACTATATGCAAGAATACCTGAACAAAACCGTGGTACCAGCTACAACACTACGAAAAAGACGACATATCTAGATTGATCCTGGCAAACTCTCACATTCAAACGATGTTTATGGATCAAGTTAATCTAATCTTTCTAAAATAGATCCCATCCAATGATCTCGAATGAAATATGAATTAGGGCTTGCCCTAGTAATTATCTCTCTTTGTTAGGGATTTTGGGTTTTAGACTAGGTGGTACATCTCCGATATTTAAATCTGGATGTGTGTAGTATGAGTAGATTTTGCGGGTCCATATAAATATTTTATTTGTAAACAAAAATTCTAAAAGTTTTCTATCTTTTCTCTAATTTTCTCCACCCCTTGCATGGTCTCTCTCTCATTCAAAACCTCTATTCTTTTTTTTCTTTCTTTTTTTTTTTTAATACTTTTCTCGATGTGGATGGTTTCAAAGAGATGATGATGGAAGGAAATGGATAGGTTGCTAACACTAGTGGTACAGGTGATAATTTGGATTTATTTATTGGTGCAACGTTTCATTTCAATCTTGCATTCTACTATGCTTAATTTCATATTAAAGTCATAGGTCTCCACAATATGAACCCTCTTATTACAATTCAATTCAGTTTCATTTCCAGCCTAATTTGCTGAATCTTGGATGCAGTAAGATTTGTTTGTATAATTGCTTGTAATTTTTTATCTATTATTCATAAGCTGCTTATAATGGCAGGGAAGGAGAGAACGGGAGGTCAGTGATAGGAAAGGTAATGGACAGATAGAAAGACAATGAAAACTTCAGAAACTTTGCTGTTTTTGTAGACTTTGAATCAGCAACCTCCCCATAAGCTGAACTCATCAAGCAACAGCCGAAACACCATGAAAAGGCCAAAACACCATGACACAACCCGAGTCAAAACCCTTCTTTTAAAAACCGGGTCCCTTCCATGGCCCAAAAGAAACCTATAGCAGGTGCATCACAAAGCCAGCAAAACGCTAGCTATTTCCTTGAGATGCTAGTGTAAAACTGGAAGACAGCAAAGTTCCGCCAGCATTTCCCCATCTTACCCACCAAAGCCTAGCAAACTACCCCACATATTAAAGGAGGGTACAGAACTTTTCACCAAAAAAAAAGAGGAAGGAAGAAGGAGGATACAGAACTCTCCAAAAGATGACAAATGGCATGCGATGGAGATGTCTCGTTTTTATTCTTTTGTCGCAGGTGCTCCTCGGTCAAAGATGCTGCTTCTCCCGGCTCCCATCTTTGATGTGATAGGATCCAGAGCGTATTAAATGCGATGTGGCGGCTTGTTCGACCTGCAACGGAAGGTCATGAGGTAATTCGTGTAAAGCTTAAGGATAGCTCTAGGAAACACCAAAAAAGGTCGCAAAGAATACTCCAAGTTGTGGGACCAGGCTTTTGTCTGTAGGTATAGGTGAAATCCAAGTTTGGTTCCTTCTTGTTTGCTGCCAGAGCATTGGGCAATAAATTTAAGCAACTCAATCAAATTGAGAAGGCAAAAACAGAGTGACATTTTACATCCATTAAGGGGGAGAGAGCATTACTGTTTCTAATGGCATTTCAGAGCTAAAAGGGCTATCAAAGAAAATATTACTACTATATTTCTATCCAAGAACAAGAGAAATGGAAAATATCAGACTTCTCCTTCACTTGGTAATTGCTGAGACACCTATACTTGCTGGCACAACCCAAACTATCAGAAGTTGAACCAATCGCCTTGCCATTATTCACTGCTGGAGAGACCTTGATCAGTTCTTGCAGCAGGGAATCCAGCTTCTATGACACATAAATAATTATTGATTTCAATCAGAAGCCTCTTTTCATATTTTCCAAGCATATATTCTACTGAATAAAGTGCCAGTTGCTACTTTTCTTCTATTTGAGTCGGTCATTCAAATGCCAAAAGAAGTAGTTTATGGCTAACTTCATTCTCTTATTTTGATGGTATTGGGATAATTCAATCGACCACCGATTCTGACTCTAGATCGATTTTATAAACACAGTATACCGACTCACAATCAGTTGACTGACCGACAGTCGGTTATTCTCAGCCATCAACGGATAACCACGATAATTCAGTTAATATCCGATCGATGACCATCGGCATATCAGAGTTACCGACCGATACTCATTCGGATCTCCATGACTACCGATATATAGTCAGCTTATCTTCACACGATCACATAATGCCGGAATATACGGAACCCACATGTCTAATCATTATAAACGGTTATCAACTACGTGTTATGATCATTAGTGGGCATAAACAACCGATTAACTCTATGATTATGGTCCGATAATTGAGTTGATTGTCCTTTAGTGCCATAAAAAGTGAGACTACGTGCTCGATGGTTACATCTGAATCACCTATAAAAAGGAGATAAATGAACAGCATTGGTAAGACAATTTTGGGCTGAGACTGCTATTTAAAATTCTTATCTGTTGTTCACTATTTTTCGCTGACTTAAGCATCGGAGGGTCCTCATCGGATACAATTTCGATCAGTGTGGACTTCTTTTACAGGTGCTCTTCTCCGACGATGGGCGCAACAGAGAATTGACCGCAACAGATTAGCGCACCAGGTAGGGGGCAATACAAGCAACCATGACAGAAATCGGAGCTCAACAATCAATAGAATCAGTGAGACAGTCTTTCCATCGGAAAAATGTTCTTCCTCCACCTCCATTGGCAGAGTCCAACTCTTCACGTCCCGTGGTTACCACAGACGTACAAATTGCTGCATTAATGCAGCAAATGAAGGTATTAACGAAGGCGGTCCGAAGCCTCTAACAGCAGCAAACTCAGCAGCAGCTGTTGGTAGAGGAGCCGATAGCTCATTTAGTGCCATCTAGGCACAGCCGCTGTCCTCCATGGCGTTTACCTTCCTCATCTCTAGAGCGACGAATGTCTCGACACTCACTGAGACGGGCAACCGCATTCTCAGCACTCCCATCATGCCACCCATTCCTCACGGCATTCTCCCTTTCCTTCCCGTGTATATAGTATCAAGAAGGAGAAAAAGCCGCGTATACCTTCTGCTTCTCTATCCTCAAATTTTTCGGATGATTCTACCTCCGGATTGTCCCGACAACGACAGTTCGACGACTACGAACTCAAGTTCAAAAGATCAACCACCAGCTTGCCCGACTTTAGGTAGAAGGTCGAAAATCTTTCAGTGATTACGACTTTCACACTGCCCAACCTCTTTCTCAGTACATCCTGGATGAACCGATTCCATCTTGGTTCAAGATACGCAGATGGAGCCATATGACGACTCCATCGATTCAATCGACCATTTGGAGAGCTATAAAGCTCTCATGATGATTCAAGGGGCAACCGACATCCTCTTATACATCGACTTTTCGGCAACTATTCGAAGGCTGCTCGAGCTTGATATTCTAAGCTTCAGCCGGAGAGTATCAACTTCTTCGAGCAGCTCGAGCATTCTTCGTAGCCTATTTCAGCACTAGCTGAAAGGTGCTACAGACATCAGATAGTCTCTTCTCTATTAAGCAATGCGAGACAGAGATGTTGAAAAATTTTATGGCTCGTTTCAACGCGACCATACTTGAGATCATGGACATCAATGAAGATATGGCTATATCGACCATGAAGAGGGGTCTGAGGAGATCCAGATTCACTTATTCTCTATATAAAACTCTCTCCTGGACCTATGCAGAATTTTTGGAGCACGCATACAAGTGCAGATGAGAGTGCTTATGACTGGCATCAAATAGAAGAAAAATATCAGAAAAAGAAATAAAGAAAAATGGAGCTCCAGTCGAATTAAGTAGGCTGATTATCAATAAGCAAGCTTCACCTCGATGACGAAATTCGAAGCCAAACAGCTATGATAGGTGTGACTCCTATACTCTTCTTTTATTTTCGTGCACAGATCTTGATGGAGATCGAAGGAGAGGAGTATCTTCGACACCCCCGCCAATGAAAGTATCATCAAGGAGCTGTGATAAGAAGAAGTACTGTCGGTTTCATCATGATCACAGACATGATACCGAACAGTGCATCCAACTCAGAGATGAAATAGAGGTTCTGATTCGACGAGACTACCTCAAAAAGTTTCGATGAGATCGCCCGACTCAACCTCCCATTAACCAACAGCTTCAGCCACAAGCTGTGGAAATGATCAACAATCGACCAACGACAGGAGTCATCAACATGATTTCTGGGCGACGAAAAGATTAGGGGGCAACTTTCGAAGAAGAGTCGGGAAGAACGATGACTTGATAATATAATTTTTTTCAGAAGATAATATCCGGAGAATATAAACTCCCTATGATGATGCTGTCGTTGTCTCAGCGATGATAGCGAATTATGATGTAAAAAAAATTCTAGTAGATAATGGAAGCTCAATAGATGTTCTTTTTACTCGATTTTTTTTCAAATGCGACTACCGACTGATCGACTCAGAAGAATCTCGACGCTATTAGTCGGTTTCACTGAGAATGCAGTTGCTGTGGAAGAAAAAATTACTCTCCCATTAACTGCAGGAATAGATCCATCACAAAGTATTGTTCTCTTGACATTCACAGTCGTCTGAGTTTTTTTGACTTATAATGCCATACTTGGACAATCTGGACTTAATCCCTTGAGAGCAGTAGTTTCAACATATCATTTGCTGGTCCGATTCCCAACAAAAAATGGAGTTGGAAAATACGTGGAGATCAACAGCTTGCTTGACACTGCTTCCTCATCTCCACACAAAATAATAAATCTGACGACTCTTTATCCGTCGATAAATTGGATAAAAAAAATGAAGAAAGGGTGAACCAACCGAACAACTGATTCCATCTCGCTAAACAAGAAGATCCTGAGAAGACGGTCTAAATTAGATCACAGCTGTCTGATCCAAAATGGCAACAACTAATAAATCTACTAAGAGGAAACACTGACATTTTTGCTTGGTCGGCTACTGATATGTCAGGCATTCCTCCAGAGATAATAATCCACCGGCTAAATATTGATCCAAAAATTAGATCGGTGAGATAGAAAAAAAGATATTTTGCTCCTGAAAGACAGAAAGTTATTGACGAAGAAGTCGACAAGCTCTTCGTAGCTGGCTTCATCAGAGAAGCTAATTATCCCGATTGGCTCACCAATGTAGTGATGATGAAAAAAATCAATGAAAAATGAAGAATTTACATCGACTATACAAATCTAAATGAAGTATGTCTAAAGGATAATTTTCTTTATCGAAGATCGATCAATTAGTTGATGCAACTTCAGGACACTGACATTTAAGCTTCATGGATGCTTTTGCAGGATATAATCATATTCGGATAGAGCCTGAAGACGAGGAGTATATGTCACGTCCCGAATCCAACATCCGGATCGGATACGTGATGGCCACACACTCTTTAGAGCAAGCCCTAAAGAATATGCAAGGCCAAATTAAACTATTACAATCTTAACAACCATAATATTTAATTTC
>KE504757.1:1111653-1131167 GCA_000441515.1 Elaeis oleifera | reverse complement strand
AAAATGGTTCCTTTTTATATTAAAAGAGAGAGAGAGAGAGGCCTGCAATAAACTATTCTTTTGCCTTCTAGTAGAATGCCATACGTGGCAACAGCCACAACTCAATATGGCCAGATATTGACTAAACAAGCTCTGAAAAATGCTGTGAAAAGCTTTGATATCTCAATGATCAAAGCTAAAAAGGCAAACCTTATATTCTAATATCCTATAATATATTGACCATACTACCAGAAAACATTGGAAAGAGAAAGAACCTTGCTAGTGAGTTTTATTGTCACATTTTGGGAAAAAAGGTACCACAACAATATTGGCCATTTCATCTAGCAATCCTATATTCAAACACATATGCTGAAACAGAGTTTGAGGGCCTTGAATTATTGTTTTAAAGAGCTTACATACCTAAATGTTTTTTTTAATAAAAAAAGAGTAATAATTTGTAATTAAACTTCAGCCAATTAGATGTGGTAACTAACCTTGTTAAGATAGTAGTTCCGTTATTAAATTTTCATTTTATTTAATAGCTTTCATATAACTTCTATTATTTGCTAATTTTGTTTCTGTGAGCTTTCTGCAGGTCTACCGGCTGTCGATTGGAGCTGCATGCAATCTTGTGTGGCCATCTGATCGGCTCATCATACAAGTTCTTGATGATTCAACTGATTTAACAATCAGGGTTTGATTCTCTTGAAGAACTGTGCTTCATAAATTAGATCTTGAAGAACCAAACATCAAAATGGATTTATAAGAACTACCATGTGGACCCTAGAGTTTTGATTTCTTTTTAAAGACTTACTTCATATACAATGATAGTTAGATTTTGGTTTTATGTGTTAATAGATCATCAAGGAATGGTTACAAGTGCGCAAGCACGATGCCATAAAACAAGTTAAATATATTCCAAAGTACATTGGGGTGAAGACCACTCATAATGTAGGCAAAACTTAATCTTTGGTTCTCCAGACTTCTGGCAGCCAACCATTTGTATTCACTTTAATAGTTGGCAAACTAGGCTACAGCCTGGTGGTTGCACTTCCCACATGCATGGGAAGAGAATCTGGCGTTCTAATCTTGGAGTTATTGTTAAGTATTTAAATTACATAATTATAATATCATTGCTCTCACCAAAAATGAAAGATAAGAAACTAACATAGCATGCTTTATAATTTCACTACCCCATCAGATGTTGCCTCCTGAAAACCTAATTTATATAATTTTGCCTTATACTCCTAGTTTCTTCCTCTTCCTGCCTTCCTGATTTATCCAAGCATCAGACAAGAATGTAGCCAATGGCTTATTACAAAAAAACAATCTTGATCTCTAATTTAGCCTACCTAGCTGTTCTGGTTTTTTTAAGATGAAACACTACCTCTGGGTAATTTAGAATCTATATACTGATACATAACCTATGCAAATTAACTAATTAAAATCATATTCATTTCCCCTAAATTCTTTTGAAATTAAAGACATGTCCTCACCTCATTTCTAATCTCCAATGAGGAGCAAAAACACGTCTTTTGATCAGCCATAGTCCCCATGCATCCTTACTTATTACCAGATATCGATCAATGTTGACAAGCAAACCAATTTTCAAAACTACGTATGGACTAATGATTTACTCAAGTTGGAACACCTATGTTTTTCGAGAACTAGGATGTGTGGATGCCTGGCCAAACATCAGGGTGAAGCTGGAATCACATCCAGGTCTCTTGTATCAATGCTAGAGACTTTGCTAACTCTGTTTGTTGACACTCTATCAGACAACCTGCATGTGATAAGGAAATAACAAGTTGACATTTTGAATATTTGATGATTAAGATTCTTGAAAAAAAAATTTGATGCATTAAGGCAAAGTAGTATTTATTTGCATATGCACCAACTCATTAATAATCTATTTATTAATCTAATTTAGCAATCGCCTGAGACAAACTAATAGTTTCATGTCTCAGCTTTTGAGATTAAAAATATTTCAACGACAAGCAAAACCCGATTTCTAAAATTCTCACTGATGAATTTTTTAATCTAATGAACATTTTCTATCCAATTAATATTAGTATATGCATGAGATTTTTCCTCCTTTTTTTTTCGGTTGCAGGATATGGTGCAGGAGGAATGTGAGAAATGGCTAAGAAAGGGAACAACTATACATTATATATCAAGAGATAATAGAAATGGATATAAAGCTGGTGCAATGAAAGAAGCAATGGAGATTGACTATGTACAACAATGTGAATATGTTGCAATATTTGATGCTGATTTCCAACCTGCATCTGATTTTCTTATGCGAACTGTCCCTTTCTTGATCTGCAATCCTGAACTTGCCCTTGTTCAAGCTCGATGGAAATTTGGTAAGCTTATGGACTTACAATTGGGACAAATTGAAATCACCATATTCCACCTGACTTATGCACTTGGATAAATTGCCACATGAGGTTTTGTGGGTGTAGTTTTTTTAGCTGGACTCTTTGTGAGGCAACATATATGGAGTATGCACTACATCTAAGCATAGTAGTGCATAGGTCCAAGGAACCAGTTAGAAGAAAACATATAAAAGATGATGATGCTCTAACAAATTATATATTTTTTGTTCCTATAATGTTCCCTGCACTTTGATGTTCTATGATGATGCTTATAATTGGTATCTCTTGAAACAGTGAATGCTGATGAGTGCCTGATGACCAGGATACAGGAGATGTCATTGAATTATCACTTCAAGATTGAACAACAATCTGGCTCATCAACTTTTGCCTTCTTTGGTTTTAATGGTAACTATTATCATGCTTGAGACAATCACAAAGTTGGAAAGAACCATTTTCTTTTGTCTTTCTATCCTTTTTTTTTGAGAAAGTGGGCATGTTAAAGATAATATAGATGGTAGAAGTTGATTCCTAAAGTTTCACATGGTACAATTGCAATTGAAAGAGCGAAGATTCCATTAGAATGACATTAAGAGATTTAATTTAAATGTATATTTAAGAACTATTTCTGTATAGTTTCACAAAAGGAACCATGCTGCCAGCATAAGCATCAACAGATCTTCCTTTTCTCTTTATTCTTTTAGAGAAGGACAAGGTGCCTAATCAGGTTTCATTACCATAATGAAAACAGGTACTCAAAGAGGATAATCCTATATATACCTCATATTGAAAGCATAATTCCTCTTTACACTCGAAACTTTTCTATTTTACAAATCCTGACAACATATCCAGGAAATGATTTTCTTCGGCATCAATCCTCCGGTATTTAACTGGAACTCTGTAACTTTGGGCTCTATAATGGAAATATCAGGGAAATGGGAGCATAATGCAGTTTCAGTAATGTTTTATGGCTAAAGATATTATCCAAGACAGCTCTAAGATTATATGAAAAATTAGCAAGACCGTTATGCAAATTAGCTTTTCGTTTTGTTTGAATATAGGGACTGCTGGTGTTTGGCGGATCCTAGCTATTAATGAGGTCGAAGGCTGGAAAGAACGAACAACTGTAGAAGACATGGATTTAGCTGTCAGAGCAAGTCTTGCAGGTTGGAAATTTGTGTATGTTGGCAACATTAAGGTAATCATATTAAATTTTTATGCGAATAATAAATTCACAGCTGGTTGATTTTGATGTGTCTTTTATGCTTCTGTATACATAAAGAATCTCATATCAAATACATGTAATATTGCAAGACACCTTTTTCACATAAGTTGCAGATTTCATCCATCTCCATTACTCTTGTCACATAGGTTAAGAGCGAGCTACCAAGCACTTATAAAGCTTATCGCTTTCAACAGCATCGTTGGTCTTGTGGACCAGCAAATTTGTTAGGAAAGTGGCGCTGGAGATAATAAAGGCCAAGGTAAGTCTAGTCTAATAAATCTTTCAACGTAGATTGCAATAAACATCATGCATGAGGAAGTATTCATATGCTTCAAAAGATCAGCATTTTGCTATATATATAGACAGAGAAACTTAACTTGCTGATGATTCAATGCTGAACATGTATTTTACCAATTCATCGATGCAGTTTTACGCTAGCAGACCATACAAGAAAATAAGATTTAAATGATGGTGAATCCGAAGCTTACATAACTGCTTTTTTTTTTTTCTTTTGTTACTGCAGAAAGTATCTCTTCTGAAGAAATTCTTTTTGGTCTACCACTTCTTCTTTGCTCGGAGAATTATTTCTCATTTTGTTACCTTCCTTTTCTACTGTGTGGTGATTCCGACGTCTGTTTTTTATCTGAAATTCATATTCCAAAGTGGGGAGTAGTTTACATTCCGACAGCCATTACTCTTCTCAATTCAGTTGGAACTCCAAGGTTTGCAACTTCTTCAATTCTTATCTAATTCCACTTATTAATCAAAACTATTTCCACAAATTATGAAACTAAATCTTTTTGAGTTTATGAGCATAGGATAGCCCTCTCTATGATTCAAAAATGTAGACAGATAAGCATCACAAAAGGTCTTGCCCAAGCTGCGAAAACCTAAAATATTGTTTGGTTGCACTCTCTTCTTTACCAAATCTTGATCTTATTATATCTTGTTCTCTGTTGCAGCTCGATTCATCTAACCATCTTTTGGATCTTATTTGAGAATGTCATGTCTTGGCATCGATGCAAAGCAGTCTTCATTGGTCTTACAGAAGCAGATAGGGTTAATGAATGGATTGTCACCGAGAAACTCGGAGACATGATGAAGACAAAACCAATTTCCACAGTAGTTAAGAAGTTCAGAACCAAATTCTGGGAGAGGTACTTTATTACCCTTCTTCTTTTTAGAACTAATGCTCATAGATTTTTAAAATTTAATCTGTGTTTTATTTTGTGAAGTATAATTAAGTAGGGATGGACCATGCTCCAATCAAGAGGAGAGAGATTATCTACTTCTCATGGGATGGCCTGTAATATATGCATCATGTGGATACAAATATGTATGGTTTTCACTGCGGTAGCATACATGATAATTAAATTAAGAATCCACCTTATTGATGATGATCTAAATATGTTTAAAAATAAATCGAAAATTAATAGATTTTGATACTTAGATCATAACATAACATGGTATTTCATAATTTTAGCCATTCACTTTTGCGTATACTTGATGCATAGGATAAAGATTATCATAATACTTGATTATTGGCTTCTGGGCATTTTTAGTACTATAAATCATAATTAATGATATGGATCTTTAATTTGGATATCCTATTGCTCATTTTGAACTTAAGAAGAGTAGATATCCTCTTATCTTGAGAGGTGCAAAATCTATTTTATTAAATTAACTTGGTTAAGGATAATAAGACTATGATTCACTTCATACTTATTTGATCTTTAATTGCGTTGCTCCTTTCTTTCAGATTCCATTTCGCGGAGATTGCAATTGGAATGTACCTCATACTATGTGCTTCCTATGACTATGCCTTTAATACCGACCGCTACTTCATATATATCTTCCCACTTTCTCTTTCCTTTCTTATTATGGGATTTGGTTATGTTGGTACCTTTGTCCCGGGAAGCAAGTAGATGAACATAACCAGGACTTCAAATTTGCACTAGCCTAGTGATATCCTCTTGTACAAGCTACTTCAAGTAAATTCTTTTGTGCTTCTACCACTCCATAATTTCATTGGATTTGTCAATGTATACAATAAAAGGGCACTGCATAACTTATTCAGGGATGAAGTATTCAGCTCATATCATGAATCATTTTGTAATGAAACATACATAATGGGAACAACAGGAGCCAAATTGCTCTGGATTACAATAAAGGAGGGAAATGATGAAGGGAACGAAGTGATAAAGAAGAGTACTCCACGCAACAACAGAGACAAGAATAGTTCTTTGGCTTATTGTGGGTTGGTGTAAACTTCATTGTAATGAATATTAAATTGCATGTATCTCTCTTATTATGTTAATGAACTATTAATATTGTTCGCAGATTGGAAGCAAGTTTGAAAAGTGTTGTTGATAGTTATTTTGCTCCAATGGAGTAATGGTGCAATAAATAGAATGAATAAATTTAGTTTTTTTTCTTTTCTTTTTTCAAAAAAAAAGGGAAAAGAACAAGTCAGATGTTATTGCTAAGCGTTACACGCAACGATCAGACATGGTTGCATGATTCTAAATGGGACATTTATTGTGCCATCACACAATGCTCAGAGTTCCAACAGGCCACAGAACTTCAAAAGTCCTCCTTGGCCCTTCAATACAACTAAAGAGACATAATTACTAATTGCATGATTTATTAGCAATCCAACTTATCAAGGGAACAAAATGCCTCTGGCACTACTTGGGAGTGAAACTTCATCAAAGAACATCCGACTTTTATCGATTTCATATTATCAGCAACTTGGTTGTTTTCTAATAAATTATGAACTTAAAATTTTTCAAGAAAAAGGTAGTAACAACATCAACAAAACAAGTAAAGCAATAGTTAATGTCCTGGTCTTCATAACAATCAAAAGAAAAGAACAATCAAGAAATTGAAAACTGAATACCGAACAGAACAACCATCAAGTTTGATTTATTTCGAGCTATATAATGGGCCAGATTTAGTAATATCATTTACAAAATTTTGAGCAGATCCAACTTAAAGATTCATCCTGAATCAATGTAAACAAAGGCCAGTAGGTTGGACCATTAATATTCCTAGCAACAATGAATTGGTGCAATTTTATCAAACCAAGAACGGCCACTTCACAGCTGCTTTGGCACGAGGAATCCTTTTTGAGTGACTAAATCACACCTTAGCAATTTGCTTCATATGGGGCATATTCTTTTGACAAGCTGAAAGCTATAGACTTGTTTGCTACCTATCAAATATATTTGAATTAATTGCACCAGCTTTGATTAGGTATGTACTGAAGCTTCAAGCACTATATATTTTGGTGCCAATCGGACTCCTGGGCAACAATTTTTTTTTATATAAGCTCCATCATTGAAGCATATGGTTGTTCATAAATAAGCATAATTTATATTATATACTAAAAGTGGATTGAAGATTTTGAATATATCAATTTTCTACTGTTACCGGAAAGTAATTAGAGGAGGATCATCAAATTTGATCTGATCACTACGAGTATAAGTAGATAGGGTTTTAAATAAATCTGTTGCATCAGAAAATTGAATCACATATCAATTTTATAAACAAAGGATAACTTTTAATTACCTGCTCGTACAATATTTGACTAAGATGCCTTTTTAATAAAAAACAGTTAACTATTTACAATATTATAGCAATCAAAGAAAATTCCATCATGTAAGTCTTGATATAGATTGATTAAGGTAAAATTATCTTTTCAGCAAGGATTTTGATTGAACATATCTCAAACTGAAAAGAATTAGGCAAAACAATTAAAGAAATTTGATTTAAAAGGCGAGATCTACCTCCTACGAAATTTTAATTTTTAATTCTTATCCTCACTACTCATATCTAATTTGGAAAAGTTGTAACATCTTTTAATTAAAAGAGAAACCTAATTTAGATTATATAAGGATGCATTTTATAGTATAAATAGAGATTTTGTAACTCAATTTTATCATTACTAATAAAAGAAATTCTATAATAAATCTGGGTGGCAATCCTTGCTTCTCTTTTTCTTCAAAAAAAAAAAAAAAAAGAAGAAGAAGAAAGAAAGGAGGACTAAGTTGCTAATTTTACCAATTTTTCTATTAACTATTTTTTTTTAAAAAAATTAAACTTAGTAAGTAGAAAGGATTTTTCCTTCCTCTCGATCGGATTAGGTTCAAAAACTTGTTTAGTTCTGATACATTTCAAGTTAAGACCATGCACCCATGGTCAATTATAGCATGACCTAGACATATTTTAGTAATGCATGGAAAATTCATTAGAATCTCCAAGCATATAGTGTTGTCAGCAAGAATTCTTTTGATTATGAAGTAAGCAATGGGATTCCCTATTCTCTTTCCAACCAATGCTTAAGGTTAACGCTAACCCACCTTACATATCTTCATCCCAAATCTTGATTTACCCACAAAGTTTCTATTTTTATCACATTCATGACCCAAAGTGTTTGGTTCATCGATCATTTTATAATAAATCAATTTGGCAGTAGAGGCTCTCCTTCTTTGTCATCATTGCTTGGTTCCTAAAAAATCCAGAGATGAAAGATAAAGTCATGCTATTTTGTCCACTTTTTGGCTGTAGAGTGAAGAAATGTATGATAACAAATCCCTCTTTTCCGTGCAATCAGAATTCTCGATTATTATTTTTGTTATTTTCTCTTCACAAGATGGTTCAGACTCAAGACAAAATCAAGTAGAACATCAAATGTTAAAAAAAAAAAATCATTTTTTACCAGCACCATCCTGCCATAAGTTACTTGTATGTTTGTTCCCCCTCCTTTGGCTTGTAAGTAGGAAATGTTTTATTAAAGAGAGGCACAACATAGAGGCATAACCTTGTTCCATGTAAAGGTAACCAACAAAGAGTAAAATTCTCATGACTCTAAGAACAAAAAGTGATTTAAATGATTGGACTGCCCTCAATTGATACACTATGGACTTTTTGCACAAGACACTCATGTGTTTGCTCAGAAAAAAACATAATCCAAACTTCATCATGCAACATTTTAGATCACTTTATGGGTGTTATCCATGTGATGCCTGCATAGGATTCCACATGCATAGTACTTTGGTTGCAAATGATTAAAATTCCAAAAACAGAAGGAAGAACAGCCAAAGTTGAACATGTCAATATGTCTCAAAACAATTATACTTGTATTCATTGCCAACAAAGCGACTAATTCTATGATAGCATTGCAAAGAACCTCCTTCCTTCCAATATAATTTTATCATCCAAGTTATTAAAAAAAAAAGAATAGAGATATATGTATAGAGTTGAATACATTTAGGACATATATGTTTGATTGGAGGAAGTTGAGCTCTTGAACGAGTGATTTCTATTTTAGTAATTTGGTTGGCGGAGTTATATTCCTTACTTTAATTTCAAAGAACATAAAATATCATAATTTTTAAATTAATTTTGATTTTTTTTCTTAATATTTAGATCCGATTTAGATCCTGCCTAAAGCCGT
The DNA here is from genome assembly GCA_000441515.1 of Elaeis oleifera. Lineage (NCBI taxonomy): Eukaryota > Viridiplantae > Streptophyta > Magnoliopsida > Arecales > Arecaceae > Elaeis > Elaeis oleifera. The sequence goes on along the minus strand of KE504757.1, from coordinate 1,122,130 downwards.
GAACTAAATGAGTCAAAAAATATGATCATTTCAATTCTTATTTCAATTCATTACACTTTCGATTCCAATTGCGAACCTAACGCATCCTTAAATAAATCATTTCATGATTTCTAGTAGAATAATTTTTCAAAATTTAGTAGTAACCTTTTAATTACTCTTGTTTTACCGTTGAATAAAAAAAACTGAATAAGTAGATTTTATTCCAGTTTTATTCCACATTTCAATATGTCTGCCTAAATTCTTCAAGCATCAGACGTCTAGATTTGAATGCATGAAATGGACGGCGGAGATGGCCCCCTGATTGACCTGCTTTCAGAGCGAGCCCTGCCCAATCACTGGCGGCGACTTCTAAGGACTTCGGACAGCGTACCTAAAACATGGTGGACCCACACCTCTTCTCGCAACCAACCCTTTCTCTAACCCGCACATTTTTTCGCGTACCCATTTCTCCACCGGCTCGGCGCGAAAGAATGATTGATCCCTTTTGTGTACGACGACCGTTGGATCTCACCCAGCCTAGCCCTCAAAGCATTCCTACCCTCCATTCATCCGTTGCACAGATCTCGAAGCTGCCATTGTATGATCCAACGGTCAATACCTGCGGAGGAAGGTGAATCCTTCTTTCGTGCAAAAGATACGACCCCTCATTGCCCTTGAGTACCCCGACGCTGATTGCTGACTAGGGTAATTGCTGCAAGCAATCTAACAGCCAATCCGAGTAAAAAAAATTTGGGCACCGGGAAAACGTAACAACGAAGGAATCCAATCAGAGAGAGAACCGAGGACTGGTGCCACAAAGAAATAGGTCCCATTCTTTTGTCCCTTCTCGGGGTGCCGGAACATTATGGGAGAAAATGGAGCGAAAACGTGGCCCACCCTATCTTACTTTTTTAAGTAGAGACGCTGGAGGAAAGGCAACCAACAGCTCAAAAAACAGCAGAAGAATTGAAGGGAGGGGAGGGCGGGCGAAGAAAGAAAGAAAGGAATGGAGGCGAGTGCAATGAGAGCCTCTCTCTTCATCGTCCTCGCCACCGCCGCCGTGACCGCCACCGCTTCTAGCGAAGCCGACACCGTGCTCTTGCTCTCGACCTCCTTAGACGCAGGTAAATCCTCTCCTCCTCTTCCTCCTCTCAAATCAATTAAGGGTTCTTATTGCTTCCATTTGAACAGATTTTTTGCTGGGGAATGTCTCTTGGTCGGCTCGGGTCTCGATCTCGCGGGGATTGGACTTCTTTTCCGATGGGAGGAAGGGGATTTCTTGGATCGGGTCGTGGTGGGGTGGAGGGTGGCGCGGAAGATGGCGGTTGCGCCGCTGCTGCGGGCAGCGGTGGTGCTGTGCCTGGCGATGTCGGTGATGCTGCTGGTGGAGGTGGTATCCATGGCCGTCTGCAGCCTCGCCGTCAAGCTCCTCCGCCGGCGGCCGGAGAAGCGGTACAAATGGGAGCCCATTAAGGGCGATCTCGAGTCCGGCAATCTGGCCTACCCCATGGTCCTCGTCCAGATCCCTATGTACAACGAGAAAGAGGTGCTTCTCTCTCTTTCTTCTGGTTTTATTAGCAATAGCTGTGGGATTAATGGGGAAAGGGATTGGGTGCTCATAGGTGTACAAGCTATCAATTGGGGCTGCGTGTGGGCTCTCCTGGCCGTCGGATCGAATCATCATCCAAGTTCTCGATGATTCCACGGATCCAACGATCAAGGTACATTGCATCATAATCTCGATTGGTAGCTGGATTATTTCAGCACATAAATATATATCATTAACATGGTAGATTCGCTAATTAACTATATTTCCATTTCGAAAAATTGATAATTTCACCCTTCAATTTTGCGGTTTCCCACCTAATATTTTCTTTCCAATTTTAATTGTTGTATTGGTTGGGCCGGGGGGTTAGTGTTAACTTCACCCAGTATTTTTATGTCAGCGAGTTGTAGTCTACTGTTTTTTTTTTGTTCCCTTCCTGCTAAAAGAAAAGCACTGGATGAGAATATCATTATTTTACCTTCTCCGACTTAATTATGAAAGGGGTAAAAAATGCAGCTGATGAAAGTTACCGTATCATGTCACATGGAAAGTATCCCTGTAATTATGAACACGTGGGCCCCACACATCGCGCAGCGTTTGCGTCCTTGGGCTCGTAAGTTGGCTGGCGTGGGCCTAGAATGTTATAAACGAGAAACAATGGGAGCGCGGTTTGGTCGGAGACGGGCGGCTGAGTTAGACCGCTAATGACCGGACCTGTTTAATGACTTCCTCGTGCTCCTTGGAGCCCGTGGGAATTGTGGGATCTTCTGATGTTAGTCCTAGCATACTTTCCTTTACTGATCTTGTCCCATTATATCAACTTGATATAAACTATTGGTGTAGTTGTTTTTCCTTCTTTTCGGTGTGCGAGACAAAATTATATCACCCTCTGACATTTAGAATTTTATCAATTTAACATAAGAAGTTATAGTTGTCTCACATGGTAAATTGTTGTTATTGGTTTGGTCAGAATGAGTGGCCTGTTTTGTTAATCCTTTGGTCAGTCTAGGTTCGAGATAAAAAAACTCTGGTGAGTCGCAAACATTTTTTTTTTAATAAGTTGGGTGGTGGCTTCAGAATGTGCCTAGGGGATATTCTAAGAAAATGATATCAAGACAAACCTTGTGAAAACAATATGGAAAGAGACATGGGAATAAGGATGATGTGCAGGTGGTCCCTACCTGTGAGCTGAAAATGAAAGGCCTGTGAGAAAAGTCCTAAGAGCTGGTGTGAGTGTAGCAATTGTCATATTCTTTTTGGAGGTTTCATTATTTTTCCTAATCCAAAGAGGGGTGGCTTGGTGGTAACCGTTTGCAAGCTTTTCATTGAGATTATGTTCCAAGGAGTTTGGTTTTCCTCCCAATTTAGTACATGATATTTGCTCTTTCTAACTTGGTGATAATGAGGCCTTCTGTTAGCCGAATTAAGCATGCTGAAACCAAAAGGAAAATTGCGTATTTAGCAAGTCAAAGACAGAAATGTTATTGGAGTCAAGAAACTAATCAGTTAGTTGTAAGACTATTAATATAGAATCATGGTGATTGTAGATCTTCATTTACCTGAAAATATTTTATAGTGATTAGATGTATGGCGTAATGCCTAAATGGGCAGTGGACAGGATTATTTTGTTGAAATTTGATGTTTCTTTAAAATTTAACATTAACTTAAAGAATGATATAGGATCAGGTCTGTCATCTGCAACAAAATGCCATTGGGTATGATATGGTTCAAATAACATCCACCAGTTGGCAGTTTCATCAAGTTTTTTTGCTGAAGATATTTTATGCCTAGTGGCCCAAATTTCATCTGAAAATATGAATAATTATCCTGATGGCCTTTTGTCTTTTGTTTCTTAGTTAGTTGAACATATTATTGTTAAGATAAAGAACCTACTGAATTAGCTGCAAGTAAGTGAATTCTAGTTAATTCAGATCAAAATGTCTTCATGTATAGTGCAACTAAAAGAAAGATATCATTGCTGGAGATTTGGCACTTTTTTTTTCTTTTGAAGTTCTGCTTTGTGCTTAACTCAGGATCAGTGGACAAGTCAACCTGGTTAAACTAGGGTAATTTTCCCAACCATCTTCTCTTTAAAATCATTATAATCCATTAGTCTATGACCTCAGCTCAGGCCACTTGATATATTGTAGAGCATTTCGAAGTAAAATTGTGGTTGGAATCACCCATAAAGAATGGCACTATGGCTATTCACTCTTGTTAAAATGGTTCTAATTTCTAAAGAATTTGGACCCTACCTTTCTCGACTATGCCAAGCCTATTAGCCCATCTGTATCAGGTTTTAGAGTATGTTAAGCCTTGTGACCCAACATACAGTTCCTTCTGCTCCTTGATTATATCATTGATCTCGTGGGATAAGTGTATCCTGGTTTGTCTATGGAACGGGATGCCTCACTATCCCGTCTTGTTCTAATGGCGCTTCTGGTCATGCATTCTGATAGATATCCTCCATCTTTTTTCCTTTCGTCTTTCATTTCTCTTTCTTTCTTTCTTTCTTTTCTTCTTTTTTCTCTTTTTTCTTTGCTTTCTTTTCTTCTACCTTCCTTTCTCTTCTTTCCTTTTTTGTTTTTTTCTTATCCGTTTCTTTCTTTTTTTCTTTTTCCTCTTCTTTTCTTTCCTTTCTTTCGTCTTTCCTACGTTTTTTCCTTTCTTTTCCCTTCCCTTCTTTCATTTTAACTTCTTTTTCCTTCACTTTTTTCCTTCTTCATCTTCTTTTTTTATTTCCTCTTTCTTCCTCCTCATATGGATGGGTTTCGAATTCCCAACCTTATTCTGGTCCCATTTTATCATAGGAACATGATGGGACAATTAGGACACACTCCATCTTGCTAGGACATAAAATCTTGGATGCAAGGACCGCCGAACTGGAATCAGAACCTGTGCCGACCAGTCGACAATACAGTTCGGTACGGATCTGTACCGTTCCATGCCAGGTTGAACCGATAGGGCAGAGAAGGGGAGAGGGAGAAGAAAGAGAGGAAGAAAGAGAAGGGAGAGAGAGAGAGGAAGAGAGGTGCCGGAGGTCGTCGGAGGACCTGAGGGCGGTCGAGACAGAGGAGGACCTCCGCTTTCCTCCTGTGCGAAACAGGGGTTCGCCCCTTTTTTGCATTTTTTGTGGCTTCTATCGAGCGAAGCGCGATAAAAGCCAAAAAAATGCAAACAAGGGCGAACCCCTATTTCACATGGAAGGAGGGCGGAGGCCCTCCTCTGGCCTCAGCCGCCCTTAGGTCCCTCGGTGTGGGCTCGTCGGCTGTCGGAGATGTCACGGTGGCGGCATCGTCTGTTCGAAGGCCTCTGACAGCCTCCGGACACTCGATAAGGCTCTCCCCTCTTTCTCTCCTTCCCTTCCTCCACCGTACTAAGCTCGGCAAGAGGTTGGATGGCCTTTGGCGGCCGTTGGAGGCCCTCTTCCTTTCCCTCTCCTTATCTCTCCCCTTTCTCTCTCTCTTTTTCTCCCTCCCTCCAAGATGGCTGCTATGCCGTTTTGTACGTTGGAATCGGACCGATTTTCCATCAGTACGGTTCGGCATGGCCTGAATTATCCAATTCAGAATGGTTCGGATAACGATGCTTGGATATAACCTTCTTTTCTTTATGAACTCAACTCAATTTAGATATATATTCTATTTACTTATTATAATTCTAAAAATTATGCATCTATCTGTGTTTTTAGATGCATCAAAAAGTATCGATAATTCATGCCCAATGATCAAAATTTACATACAACATATTTTCTACTAGGCTTCTATGATATTATTTCTTATCCAGCAAACATATACTGCTAAAGTCAGTGCTTAAATTTATTTTGGATACCTTTCATCTTAAATTTATTTTGGATACCTTTCATTAAAACCAGCATTGATACCACATCATATCACATAATCATTACCATAACCTTCAAGACTCATCCCAACTACTTGGGTCATCATGGCACATCCCAGTGACAAATTATATTCACAGCAACTATGAAAAGATTACATTTGAATGATGAACATCAAAAAGAATAAATAAATAAAATTGAACCTTGATGCCAATTTCTATGCACGTGGGAGTAACAATAAACTCATGGTTCTGGCTCATACATGGCTTATCTTGACATCTGAAGTTGTTGGTATCTGGCATAAAGCACAAATAATTCACCCAATTAATTCGAGGAAACCTGCCTTGGAAATTGACATTGATATATTATTACTCATCAAAGATATACCTTCCAGTCTGAACCTCACCGACGGAGTTGTTACAGCCAAGTTGTTTAACCTGTCTTAATTGTAAGCTTACGGTTTTGCAGCAAATAATTTAATGATTCCAATTCTATCTTCTAGGTAAGTAGGCTAGCAATTAATTTCTTTCCTAAGAAATTTGAGTTTTCTAACGCTCTTAATTCCTTTTGCAAAATTTCCATGCTAGGATCTAGTGGAACTGGAATGCAAGTTTTGGGCAAGTAAAGGCATGAATATATATTATGAGGTCAGAGGCAACAGGAAAGGGTACAAAGCAGGTGCCTTAAAGGAAGGAATGGAACATAGCTATGTTCAACAATGTGACTTTGTTGCCATATTTGACTCTGATTTCCAACCAGAATCCGACTTTCTTATGAGGGCTATCCCTTTTCTGGTGTATAATCCAAAGATTGCTCTTGTTCAAGCACGCTGGGATTTTGGTAAGACCAACAATTTCTTCTGCATAAACTTCAATATCCATAGTAGTAATTTCACATATAAAGAATTTTACTATGTTACGACTTAATGGCTCATTTCATAATGTGCTAATTCCAGACTGCATCTATTTTCTACAATCTAAACTGCCAAGTGATTTGAGTTCCAGAAATAATGTGGGCCACTACTTCAGCTAAGACAGCTTAAAACTACTTTGCATTAAGTAGGACATGATCTAACCTGTGAAACATTATATTTATGCATGCATATGTAGACATTGCATCTGAGTGATTCACATACCTAAGCACAAGACTGTACCTTGTACCAAACAAAGGGGCAAAAAAAAGAAAGATTTCTAGTCTGAAGACATGCAGAAACTCTTGTTTACTGGTAGACAGAAAATGCTGCCTTCCTTGTTGAATGTGAAATTAGGTAAAAATGTCTGCAATTCTGAATCGACTTCAAATCTTCATTAATTCATCTCCATAGATGACATTAATTTAGCCCTGGTGAAATCTATCTTGTCAATGCAAACATGCAGCCTAATCTGATAAATAGACTTTATAGAAAAGCAGTTAGACTTTTGAAACACTAGACATTTAAAACAAGCTTCATAATCATAAAGTTAGGCTAAATAGGACACAATACTCTGATTATGTAGATTGCATTTTAAGCACAAGGAGAGTTTATTAGATGCAAATGTGGAGATGAAATAGTTATTAGATGCAAATATGGAGATGAAATGCAATTAGTGGAATTTTATCCCAAGACAGTTTGACTTTGAAAGTGGGCCTAGAAAAGTGGATATGAGGTCTTAATGATCAGCCCAATAGAACAAATACTCTATTCATTTTGTAATTTAAGTTCTAGGGAAGTTGAATCATGAATGTAGAATTGGCCATTGTGAGCGCAAGAATGATGAAAAAATTGAGTAGAATATAACAATTGCAAGTATTCAATGGTTGAAAGAAGAGTGTGAGAAGGTAGATAGGGTGCCTTAATTGGGAGAAGTGTTCTTTTTGGCTGTATCTTTGAACTGCAGTCAGATATGGAGTTCCTTCATGTACCATTTTTATCACATTATTATAAATATAAACATCTGGTTTGAGGATGATGAAACAATTTGCCTGTTCGCCTTTCCTTTCTGCTCTTTTCTTGCCTTTTTTCTCCTGATGCTTGCTTCCAGTTTGTTAAAAATCATTTCATGTACTGTTTGGTGAAGACTTTATACTTTCCATTTGTTTAAACAGCAAATTATATTTTCATAGGTGCAGTTATCTTGAGTCTTCCAAGAGAATTATTTGTGTGGCTATCTATGGGTTCACCACCTATATGATCTTTGTCAAGTCAGCACACTCATGGTGAAAAGGGGATGGATGGGTTCAAGTCCTTCCGATTATAACCCCGGAACACCTAAATAAAATGATAGAAAATAATAGAAAATAAATTTGGCATGGTACAAGATTTGACATGGTTCACCAAAAATTTGGGTTACGTCCGCTAGAGCAGTGAGAGATCCACTATAATAAACTTAATATAGGGATCTATTGTAATAAACCTAGGATACGGCCTTTTACAAGAGTTTGCCGAGAGGAAATAATCCAAAAAATACAAGAAGGATATATAAGAACAAAAATTTGCCAAGAAATCTATCACAGATCCACTATGGTAAACATAGTATAGGGCCTTTTACAAGAGTTCACCGAGAGGAAATAATCCAAAAAAATACGAGGATAAACATAAGAACAAGGCTTTGCCAAGAAATCTACCACAGAAGAAGCATGTCTTTTAGAGACCTAATACATGGAGACCAAGATAAGACTATGGGAAATAAGTTTATTCTATCTATCCACCCTCTCTCTCTTCTCTTTCTGTTCCTCTCATCTTCTCTTCTTTCTCTTTTCTCTCACTTGCTCAAAAGCACCACCGAACTGCTCTTTTTCTCACCGGCATACAAGATGCAAAAGCTGCTCTTTATATGACTTGAGAGAGAGCATTGTTTCTCTTATTACCCAAGTTAGTTAAGGAATTTGTCCCTTCCTAGATGGTTGCATAGTCAACTCCAAACCAAACTACGCTAAATCTGGGCTTTCCTAATGGAAATAGAAGTCCAAAACCCAATATTCTCCACCTTAGCTTCAATTGCCAAGCCAACCAGGAAATCCTGCAGAAGCCCTCTATCTCTCATCTCTCAAACAACACCCCTCCCCCTGGAGTAGTTCAACTCCTACTTGTGAAAAGCTCAAGCACCACTTGAATCTGCTTCTCCTGCCACCCATAGCATCACTCTTCCAGAATTTTCTCAGGGAAACTGCTTCTCTTGCTATAGCAAAAACGACCCTAGATGGCCACTTGCCTCCAACTACATCTTCCCAAGCATCATGTCTCCATTTCACTGTACCCACCATTAAAACTCTGCATACAAACCTGTGTCTAATCAACTGGTATATGTTGTCGTACTTCTTGCCTTTTATTAGCACCATGATGCCACATGTCATTCTCCACCTCATGCTGAACACTTATAGCCTCTACAGTCTAGTGCACCAAGCAAAATCAACTTTCTGCAAATCTTTGGATAATATCTCACCCGACTCAAAGTACGCACTACTCCATCAAACATCTGGATTTTATTGTCGCTATACCACCAATCTCAAAACTGAACTAATAGCCAATTGAACATTACCTTACCTCAAAAGAATTGAACCCATCCCTTCCAGAGCAAACATGGTAAGAAATACCAAAATCCAAAATCCAAGCACCATCGAGAGCACCCATACCTTTAGAGATTGTAAGAACCTCCCCAACACCAATAGGCATAGATATTACCATTCTTTGGAAAACTCACCATCGTTCTGCTTCTATGTATGCTGTAGACATACATGTCTAACATACTCCTTATGGTAATGAAACTACACTTTGCCTTTATCTATAGACTTGAATCTCGATTATGCATCATCAAATCCTTTCTCTAGGATCTTTTTCTCTATCAGTGTAATACTTGAAGAGCCCACCTAACTATTTTTCAAGCCTCCTCAATAAGCAATATTGAAACCAAGTTCTGCTGAGAGTTGCTGCACCATTGAAATTCATGATCAAACAATCCTATGCAATCAGGCATGGAGCTAAGCAATACCGCTGCTTTCTCCTTATCGTTGACCACGATCTCAATGATTGCTAACTAGCTAATCAATGTGTTAAACCGATTCAGGTGCTCTTGCAACGAAGCTTCTTTCATCTTCAAGGTGTACAACTGGCTTCAAAGAAAAACTTATTTAGTATAGATTTTCCCTTACATATGCTTCTCAACTTTTGTTACAATCCTTCAGCAGTAGTTTTTGAGGAAACATGAAGCAGAACTGACTCGTCAAGTGTCAGATGAAGATCAGCTGTCACCATCTTGTCCCTCTTGGCGAGCTCTTCCTCAATCATCATAGAAGGTTTCTTTCTTTGCCTTCAACCACCATGTCACACTCATCCTTCACCAACATAACCTGCATTTTAACTTCCAAAGTGCAAAGTTGATGCTCTTAAATCTTGGAATTTAAATTTGGTCAAACTGCCCACCATCATGAAAGTATATTAGTTTCTCTACCACGGTTCCAAGATCAGATACCAATTGTTATAACCCAAGGACAACTTAATAAAATAATAAAAAATGATATAAATAAAACTAGCACAATACATAATGATTTAATGTAGTTCATATCAAATCCAGCCTACATCCATTGGGAAGCAAGATATTCACTATAATAAATAGAGTATAAGGCTTTTCATATGAATGTATCGAGAGAAAATAACCCAGAGAAAATACAAGAGATCTTACTGAGAAATCTAACATGGAAGGAACATGTCACCAAGAGACAGCAGAGATGTCGAGACTAAAGATACAACTCCAAGAAAATAATTTTCTTCTCTTCTCTCTCCTCCTCCCTCTCTTTCTTCTCTTTCTTTTTTCTTTTCTCTCAACTGCTGAAAAGTGCAGTGGAACACCTTTGTTCCACTCCTGCGTAAAAGATGCTGAGACCTCTTTATATGACTTGAGAGAAGGCATCAGTTCTCTTATTACCCAAGTTAGATGAGGACTTTGTCCTATCGTTGTGGTCCCATAATCAACTCCGAATGTGACTTGGCTAAATGTGGGCTTTTCTAATGGCAAAATAAGTCAAAAACCCAACAATTCCGGGCCAAGTAAGGATTATCAAAGCCCCCTTGCCGCCCCTTCTCTCTCCTCCCCTCCTCAGCACCCCAATGCATCAAAAAATAAGAGAGAGAGAGAGAG
>KE504757.1:1086180-1099482 GCA_000441515.1 Elaeis oleifera | reverse complement strand
GTTGTTACAATTTTTACCTTCAAATTTAAATTCAATATCACTATCTTGTGGTGGTCTTGGATGTCCAACCTCCGATCATTGGGTTTGGTGATGGTTTGAAATTATTATTATGTAGGATCATTATGGTGCATCTAGATATGGTGATTTTATTATGTTTACTCCATCATTCTTAATCTTAGGATGTTCATCTCGTATCAAACTTCCTTAAGAGTTCAAATTTTTATAATGCGGCTGAATTTGAAAGAAAAATTAATGTCTTGGAATGATTATGGATTTTTGTTAATTCAATAAGTGGTTTTGATGATGTTAAAATATTTGAATATAAATGGTACTAGTGTAAGTTTAATAAATGATTTTAGGATTTTATGGTATAAAGAGTTGTTTCTTAGTTTTTATTTTTTATTTTTTGTAAAAAATCTCTAGTTATTAAGAGCTGATCTTTGAGCATCCATGGATTTAAATAAAAGATAAATAATTATTTAAAATGTTCAAAAATTGATCCTAGATATCGGTAGTTGACTTCCACACATCTGAAGAAGATTGACACAATTCATGAGTCAATTCCAGTAAGATATGAGCGACTTCTACTAGCTTTAAGGGAGTGTTTGGTTGTCTTTATTCTAAGTGAAATAAGGATTTATTCCATCTTATTCTCCCAAACATCTTCTAGAGTGGTAGTGGGTTCTACAGGAATATCAATTTCAGTCAATCTGCATTAATTGCACCTTATTCCTATCTTCCTTGAATAAGCTATTCCATGTTGGACCATAGAATAGCTTATTCTAGGTTTTTAATGAGAATTAATTGTATCTTATTTAGGTTAGAGAAAAATACTGCGTTAATTGTACCTTATTTTCGGTAGAATAGTAGATTTCCAACTAAACAGAAATCTGAAATAGGTACGATGAATAGCTATTCTCTGAGAATTCATATTTCTATTCCAAAAATACCAGGGCTACCAAACACTACCTAAGAGTTTTTGTATTTGAACATTAAATTCTTTATTTGTTGTATTTATTACTTTGTAATAAGTTATTTGAGAATAGAAATATGGGGATTAAAAACTATCTAAGCCCAGAATTGGACGTGTGTACTTGATTGGGTCTTGAAAATTTAGTTGGAAAGATTTTAGTTGGTGAGTCTGATTAAAATCAATTCAATTTAGTTGTGAATTTAGACAAAACAATCAGATTATAATTAAATGAACTATAGTCAAAATTTCAAAATAGGAGATTTTGAAAAGTGAAAGTATATACTAAGTTTGGCATTACTATAAATTTTTGTATCTGTGATTGTGTGTTTGTTTATCTCTTTTCTGTTACTATATTGTTTTTCTCCAAACATATCACAAGCACACTTGTGATTTGCATCTCGAATTGCTATTTTTGGACAATAATTTTTGTATGATCTCTCATGATACCTATAATTATAGGTCACACAAATATTCATATATTTGCCATTTAAAGACTACATTGGTATATCCTAGTTTCCATCAATAGTTTTGACTTGTTTTCTTAGCTGCATTTATACGAGAAAAAATTACAAATACACCTCTAGTTTGGATGAGAAATACTTCGATCCTATATTTAAAAAAAAATTTAATTAGATACCATAACTTATTTTGCAATTGCAATGGTTCAGCCGTCTATCAACACTTTAACATCGTTAACAGAAAATAGAAAATTACTAATTTACCCTCTATCTGATTGGAAGGAAACCGTTTTACGGGGAAAAGTTGCCAACTCTCCGATCTATTTGGGAGTTCATATCCATTAGCACAGTAGGAATCCACGAATTAGCGAGTGCTGGCGTTGGTGGCAGAGGGTGACAGTTGCTAGCCGACGCCTATGGTAGATAATACTACATCTTAGGAGAATAGCCGGCAACAGTTGTCGGGAGCGGGTAATAGATTGCTGGATCCGGCGGAGTTCTCCCTTCTCTGCCACTCATATTTTTTTAGATGTTGACACTGTTTCAAAATCTATTATCTCAATAGATCAGATACTACTTTGAAATCTTTTCTTGTCATTTTCCACAAAAAAAAAAAATCCAACAGAACCTTGGTAGTTTCCATAGTTTTTGAGAATACTATGGTTTCTAAGAGCTCAAAAAAAAAAACCAATTAATTGTTTCTGAGAAAGGTTAATATATTATATTCTTATTGGCAGTTAATATATTATGCACCGATTAAAGGAAAGGAATAATTGAGAATAAAGAAAAAGTTATTGGTTAAATATATTACAGTAAATTTAATGAATAAAGAAAAAAATGCAAATTCAAAAGTCTAAAGGAGTATACAACAACAACAACAAAAGGTGAGGGAACAATGCTGGCTCTCGATGGCCGCCAATAGCTGTGCGAAATTATCATTCTTTTCCAAGCGATCCTTTTGATTCATGAAACATGTGTGGTTCCTACCTGCTGCCATCTAGACGGTCGTGTAGCAGATCACAATGGTCATCTTCATTTATAACTTGGCTTTTGTGAATATTCTTTTTTTTTATTTTGATTTATTTGAACTACGACATTCACACTAAAGAAAATTGGAACATGTTAATATTGGATCAGCATGTTACTATCCGTACATCCTAAATTGATTTTTCTATATGCCAACCAGACAGGATGATTGGGACCCGTCTCAACATGGCTTCTGGTCTGGTTCTAGTTATAATCACCATATATGCGTAACTACACACACACTCTTTTGACTACACTTGAATAGATCTCAACTTAAATTCTGTCAAGTTTAGATTATATGTAAGAGATTTTACATTGATGATCTAAGTTATTAAATATGATCTATTATCCCTAAACTTCTTATGCAATAAAATTATGTAATTTGAAGATCTTTAGGCTATATATTAAGTGGTCAAAATTTAGATAGTTTAAATAATATGAAACAATATAAATTATTTTGACTACTTGAAGCATAAGCTAGAGATTTGTAAATCACGTGCCTTTTAATATGTAAGTAATTTAAGATAGTAGATCACATCCAACTTTTTAGATCATTGATACAGAACTCTTAATTTAGATCCGATCAAATCTGAATAGAGATCAACTCGAGTGTAGCCTAGTCAAGCTCTTTATCTCTCTCTCTCTTTATATATATTCGTGTGTGTGCATGCTCGCGCATAAAATAGACTATGTTTCTCTTAAAAGGATGTATCTACTACTCTCGCATTCAACATCAGTAATTGGGGATCCAAACTAAAAAGACACCATTTGTCCTAATTTATATCACTAAAAATATGTAGAAACAAAATAGCATATATTTTCATAGTAAAATAATAAAATCATATTTTGCAATGACCTGAGCATTAATTTTAACATTTGTGGATTATAATCAATAAAATAGATTATTAATTTAAATACTTTATCATATATCTTAGCTTACTAACACAATAAAAATCGTTCATTTTTATGTCCGTATGATGCAAGATTTTAGACCACTGAAATATATGATATTTAATTTCTAGATATTTGGTGGTACAAATCAGATTCGATAGTATAGATCTTCTAATTAAATGCCCTATTATTGGCTTCGGACTGGGAAGAGGTAGAGCCACCATATTAGAATCTCTTCCCCGGTGCACCTGCTGGGTGAAGAGGTCCCAGCAGACCGGCCAAAGGCCAGTAGGCATCCAGAAAACCCCATGAATAGGTCCAGGATCCCTTGGAGCATCCTCAGCATGGTGACCTCAGGCTGACCTAACAATGGCTCAAGCAAAACTAATTCAAATGCTATGTGTCATCTCCATGTTGCCCAGCTTCAATCACTGTATCTAAATAAACATACAGTATATACGAGCTATAATGGAGGACCAAGCTTTAGAAAGGTCTGGTTTCCTCACCAAAACTAAAACAAAGGTAGGTCTGGTTTGGGCCACCATCCATACGCGTACATCAACAGTAACAAACATATAGGAGAGCAGCAGCTAATGGCCGAAGAACTCTCATATGCTGTGGTCCTCAAAGTAAGAGACAATTCTCATAGGCTAATCACTAATGGCATTGCTCACTCCCAGCTTTTACTGCCCAACTATCTGTTTAGATCAAGCTCTCTTGGCACCCCAAAACTATTAGTTTCCTGCATGCCAATTCCTGGCTGTTTAACACTGGCTTCCCCAAAGACGCTGCTGCAGCTTCTCTTTGCCCCACTGAGCTTGTCGTTCACTCGAGTCTCAATTGTTTCCTGCTATTAGGATTGATCTCCTCAGACCCTTCACTCCAGTTGTCGAGAGAAGAGCTGCGCTCCAGTTTACACTGCTTTTGAACCTTGGCCTCCTGTCTCTCTATAGATGAAGTTAAGCAGCTGTCTGTAGAGCAATCAGCATGTTCAGCTCGTTTGGGAATCAAGCTACCTTGCGACAAGGAAGAACTCAAGCACTCTGTCTCTACTGCAGAGAGCAGCTCCGAGAGCTCGGCCTTGGCAGCCTCCACTCCCAATGAATTCGAACTGTAACTAGCAAGTGCTTCCTGTGCCTTTCTTAGAACCGATTGCAGATACTTCCCTTGCGCTTCTATGCGGAGCTGTAAGTGCCTCTGCACCTGAAGGAGCCATTCAAGTCCTCCATTAGAAAGACTTTGGTTTAATCCGATGACTGTAAGTATCGTCTGATCTCACCTCAATTTGTTCCTGCAATTTTCTCTGCACCTCCATTTGCATCTGTAACATGGTCCTAGAAAGAGAGAATTTTTATTCTATAAGCAGCAACAATATACTGTGAGCATAGATTGAGAAAGAAATAGTTTGTGATTTCATTCATCATACTCATCGAATTGAGCTGGTGTTTTCTCCTCGTCAATATGCGCAGCTTCATTCTCTATGGTCTTGTTATTAGCTGCCTCACAATCTGCTGCAGAAGACCATTTTAGTCCAGCAAGAGAAGTTTTCAGTTCAAACAACACAATAACAGAGTACTTCACCATCTTTCTATCATCATTTGCTGTGTTCGTATCTCGACTCTTCGCTAGCCTATATTTCTGAAAAATACAAGAGTGGATTTAGTATCCATACTTCAAACAATTCTCTTTTCAAGAAGATTCTGAAGGTATTGGACTTGTTAGGGAGAGAGCATGCCTGAAGATGACTCTTCAGATGGTACAGAGTAAGCCCGGGAACTCCCATTTTTCGCATCAGTGATTTCGGTGTCGCTTCTGTGATTGGATAAGAGACACGAGAACTTCAGAATAGAGAGCAAATTAACAATTCTAATGCAACAAGTTAGAGATTGATACTTACTATCCGCACCACCGAGCTGAGAGACTGCATCAGTGAAGCACTCATGAAGTTGTCGAGTCCATTTAAGCCGTGGCTTAGCATCAACCGACAGGACCAACCCTCGGTTGTTGCCTTGGTTGGGCATCTCCTGTGAACCCATCAAGAACTAAAGGCATGAGAACTTGAAGAAGGTATTTAACACCCTTGGAGTCCGGTATGGGGCCTAGGTCCTTGCCTCTCTTCCACCATATATCTGTTGCAGGAGATGCTCTCCTGATGCCTCTGGGCTTCACTCAGCCTTCTCACGTATGAATACATGAGTGGGCCTTGTGGAAGAATATATGCATGAGCTGTGGTTCATCTTTTCTCCACTCCATGCCATCTTTCTTTCATTTTCTTTTCTCTCTAATTTTTCCCACTTCTTTGACTTGAAAGGGAGAGAATCTTTGGCACAGTAAACAGAGAAAAGCAAAACAGTTCAAATTTGGGTCTCAAAAGGATAGAAATAAAGAAAGTAGCTACCGTTTTTCACTGTTCCACATTCTCTTCTCTTTGCTGGATCTCTC
Source organism: Elaeis oleifera (assembly GCA_000441515.1). Taxonomy (NCBI): domain Eukaryota; kingdom Viridiplantae; phylum Streptophyta; class Magnoliopsida; order Arecales; family Arecaceae; genus Elaeis; species Elaeis oleifera. Next base: position 1,093,692 of record KE504757.1, on the reverse strand, counting down.
CCCACCCTATTGAATAATGAGGTTGCAACTTTCACCAGCAGCATGTAGCTTTGAGTGTCAAATATAATTGACTGCCCTATATCACATATTTCTCTCCTAAATATCAGAGCAGAAGTTATATAATTGCCCAAAAGGACATTTCTCACTACAGAAGGCAACAAAATTTTTTGATACAAGTGGAAGATTGTATTTGGCTCTTCTGCTGATAGGAGAATCAAAGAATCCAATCTAGATCTCAGAACAGAAAAATTTGGAACTCATCTTGCTCATTAGTCCATGCAAAAAGACAAAGTTCAACATAAACACAATAATCCAAAGGACAATAAAGATGACAAGATTACAAAAGAAGCAAGATGACAACCTTATTGGAATCAAACTTTTTAAGCAAGGGCTGTATGGAAAAGCAGTTAAAATGCAGCACTCTCTGTATCCAGATGGTGACTTCACATGCTTTATACTATAATTCTTGAAGGCAATGAGTGCTAGTACATAGATTTACAATCCGTGAAAAGCAGCACCTCTTATGGGCACAAGTTCTCATATCTTTCTGGCAATGAAAACAGATACCTGGAATACTTCAACATGGGAAGCAAATCCATGCTGTATCAGGTGCTTCAGACTCTGAAATACAGAATAAAAGCCTTCCACAGGTTGTACTAAGGTCATTTTCCATCCTGAATCTGGATATCATGGTATTCTGAAGCTCTTGCGTTTAGTCAAGAAAAGGGACACTCCATTAATCTTTTAGTGGGCGGTGTGGACTCTATTCCATTCCCAACTTCATCTCTTTGAACACGAAATCCTGCACTTGCAAAATGACAATTTAGCACCTCCTTTGTTTTTCTTTTCTTTTTTTTTTTTTTAAGGGAAGGGAAGCAAAGATGCCACCCTGATCTAATCCGGAATTTTGCACCAAATTGTTTCAATTGTACTTCTGTTAGAACGAAAACATATATTTCAAGAGGAATTGTATTTTCTGTCGTTGAAAGCTATTGTTTGATCCAGAAGAGATGGATGAGATGAGTCCATTAACACATCTGAAAGGACAAGCAGATTACTTCCATTTCTCGGGATGCGGATTGTTAAAAGTGCTTTCCCAAATCAGAATTTGATGATTGATCTTCAAGTGCTGCCATATCATTACAAAACATTCTCGTGGTCTGTTAATCATTCAAAGCTGCAAAGTTTAGACATTAATATAGTATTGAAGTTAGAGAGATAGGAGAGGTTCTTTAGTACTATATTTATTCCAACGTTGTGTCGGTGCAACAGCACACAATCAAACCAATAATAAAAGGATCTGACAAAGCATCCACTCAATCAACAGAAGCACTTGTAGTCCTTAGTGCCATTTCCTCCAAAAAAAAGGCCCCATCTTCATGTTGCAAATTCAGGACCTACTTTCAGTGTGAAAGCAAAATGTATACATCCAGTAGAATGAAAACTTCTTCTTATCTTTTACTGGTTCATTCCTAAGTGCCCCTAGCAGCTATGATTCCTTGGTGATTCACCAAGATGGCATGCTGGAATATTGGATTTTTGATAGTATTCCCTTTTAGAAAGAAGAAGAAGAAGAAGACAATTTGTTATAGTAGTTCAAAGGTTTTGCTAAACCATTTGACCTCTGGGAAGTGGGAATTGTTCCTATAGCAAAATTAAGTCACACTGCTGTTTATAATACCAGGTTTCTTGTGCATGGAGCTAATAGTTATGTTTCTCAGAATACTAATCTCTTGAAAGCATTTTTTTATTATCTTCATTGCCTTCTCATTTTTCAGTTAATAAATAAATCAATATCTATAATCTAGTAATTTTGAGCTATGTTCCCATGCTCTCATCAATATTCATATCTATCTTCATGTTAGAGCATTGCAGAAAATTAGAAAAATATCATGATCAAGTATATACCATTGCTTCCTTCTTCTCTTCTCTTGGGTGTAATTTACCTCAAATACAGCAAAGAAAGCTGTCCACACGTATATCAAAATATATATTTAAAGTATAGAAGAGATGCGAACAATTGAGGTACCTTTTCTTTTACTCGGCTGCTGTACGTTGGAATGCTTTCTTGCTTTAATATATTCCAAAAAAGAAAGCTGATTCCGGGATGATGCTGAGAGACCCAAGGTCAGTAGGCAGTAGGTAAGGCTACTCACAAGTCATTTGGCAAAGGTGCCCATCAATAATTCCTAAAGAGCTCATCAAAGTTGATCATCTAAATCCAAAAGCATGCAAAGGAGGTGAGAATATGGCTAAAGGAATCAAGAAAGGACTAGCAAGATTCCCCACTTAAGAATTTCCATGTATATCATTGCGGTCTCATGGATGATAAACAGAAAACTTCCAATATCAAGTGAGCATGATTTCACATTTGTGCAATGGAAATTAATGTTGAGAAGGTACTTTGTTGATGGGCTATACCAGATTTCTTCACCCAATTGTTGATGTGTTCTTGAATCATCATATTTCAAGGAAAGATGGTTAAAAGACAAGATAATCCTTCTTTCTTAGGGAAAAAGACAGGATAACCTTGGCCAAGCCTGACAAGATATTAGAAGTCTGATTCAGATATCCGCAAGCCATCTTCAAACATGACTTGGCTGAACAGCTGGCTGGCTATATGCTTTCAGATGTACATGGAAAGAATCAAGAATCCGGTTCAAAAGCTGCAGCAAGATTCTGATGACAACATTCAGTTCTGTGAGGGAAGGGTAGCTATAATTACAGCTGGTTGCAGCTCAACTACCTAAATTATGACCCTACTTGGATAGCATATTACTTAGAGTATCCAACACAGCAGGAACACCATAGTTGCAAAATTTGAAAGAATGGGCTAAAGCATCATAGATTAAGTTACAAAGTCTGACCAATCAACACCTACCGTGGATGCTTTTATTATCACCTCAACTTTCTGAGCTTTTACCAAAGCCATTAGGCCTTCATTTAGGTATGATACTGCTAGTTACACATCCATTTGTGCGATGGTACAAGTCCAGCAGCATGTAGGAAGGACTGCAAAAGCACAGGATATGATGAAGAATGCTCCAAACATAAGAACCGACCAAGAAATTCAGGTATAGCATTGTATTTACTTAAGAATGATGATTTATGACTATAATTCTTCCAGTAACATGTAACTATATCTTAACCTTGATTTGCCAAAGGACTACATTCTTGCCTACAGAGACATCCATTCTCAGTGAAATCAACTTTAGTATTATATACTTTTGGCCGGTCCTTGATAAAAATCTACAGACCAAATGTTATTACCTGCAAAGCGGACAAGGTCAAGGATGCACAGATGCTTTCCTGACAGTTAGATGGTTTGACTTGGTCAGCATGTCCAAGTATACATTTTGAGAATTGAGTCTGGAATTGATGAAGGATCATTCCATTCATACCAGAAAACTCATCCTTTGGTTTCTTGTGACAATCTCTAATTTGACATCATGATCACATTTCAGCTCCTATGCATCTACAAAAGAAATTAGGAGCTGCACAATGTGTATGTCCATTTCAAAACATTAAAACAGTTTTACTAAGACAAAAGGAGGTCACAAAGTGAAACAAAGGTCATATGATGGATGAAACAATGGAGATCCTCAAGCATCAAATGGAGGAATCACCTTAGAGAGAACAAATGATATGTCAATATTGCAATATAATTAATAGTTTAGGATCTTTTAGCCATGAAGGCTAGAACAGAATCTAGCTATAGTAACAATGACAACCTTCCCACAATGTTTCCATCCTGTTTAGATACCCCATGTTCCTTCTCATCCCAAAGGCTTCAAAGAACCTTCAATCATCCAGATCAGAAGAACAAATGATTCTTCCTTCCTTAAGGCTTCCCAAGATAGTGACAGAGCAGGACCCCATATGCTAAAGGAAACATATAGTGCCCTTATCTGCAAGGAAACTGGTGGATAAAATTTTGAGAATAGATGAAAGTCCAAACAAGCTTGACAGCTCTGACGCATAGCAAAAATCAGAAGGGACATCTGTTGCTTCCCCATCTTAACTTGCTATTGAAGCATCCACTTAAAGCCAAACTTTATCTCTAGAAAGAGAAAATCCCAAATTCGAGGCTGCTAATCTGGATCTTTTTTAAACATTGAGACTTTTGTTCCCCAACCTTGCTACGCACCAAGCCTCCACTACTAGTAACAACAATCTTCCCACTAGCTTAAGGTGCTCCATGGTGAGAGCCATAAGCTAAAGCTGCTAAACGACCTCAACTTTTCCAGATTGGCTTATTAAAGATTTGCTTGAATTTGAAATGCCTTACTTTAATGAGAAAGATGAGTTATACTCAGGTTTTATCCTGAACTTTTCACCTACTAAAAAAAAAAAAAAAAACAAGAGCACAAAGTTGTCACAAGTCTCAACTGACATGAAATTCCTTACTTTAAATGAGTTACACTCAACTTTTATCCTTAACTTCTCACTTACTAACAAAAAAATTAACTAGAGAACAAAATCGTGGCAAGTCACAACCGACATGAACCACTAAAAAACAAATTCAGCTGGATTCAAATAAATATTCTTGAATTCATGAAAACACTTAGGAAAATGCGCTAAAAGAGTTTGCCTGATTGATTACCGTATCTAGAAATGGATGCCATATTCAAATTTTTTGCGTAGGTCTGTCATACTTCCCTGACCATCTACACTTGTATTCTCTACAATTAAACATCCCATGCTCATATGTGTCATGCAAAATGCAAACCTTTTTTTTCTTGTTCTTGAAATATGATGCATGCTGTCGTCTGAATGATTTAAAATTTGTGTACATTAAATAAATTTATACCAGACAACAGAGTAGAGTCTCGTTGCTTTAACCTTTTATTGCTTCCATGTAATGTGTAGCACTCTCTTCCCCAATTTTTAATGCATAACTCCATCTTTCAGGCATTTTATCTTTTTTAAAATAACCTCAGCCATAGCCCACCTCGCCTTTTTCAAACCCCTCACACAGCATCAGTGGTCACTTCCATGATTCCAGCATCACATTTTCTCACACAAACCTTTCTCACTTCTCATCAGAACCTTTCCTTGTCTTAGATGACGAACTTTTGTGGTCCACCTCCAATATTTTCCCTGCAGCACCATCAGCCCATTACTCCAATTACCAAAGAGAGCATCAATTGATGACTTTGTTAGAACTGAGTCAGAAAGCATAAGTATTTGATGGTGGGCCGCATTCTTGCACTCAAAGGAATAGCTCTCATAAAAGAAACCAATCTATTTGGAGCTGATGTCAAACATAGGGCTCTTTGAACGGAAAACTGTAATTAATTCAGCTATCTGGATCTTCTCAAGAAAAAATTCTGCAACCTGGATGGTAAGTCAGATTCTTCTGCATTCCTACATATAGGCTCCTTGGGAGAAAGTTGTATCCTCAGCTGCTGGAGATGATAGATGTGATCTTGATAGATTTGCATGCTCCAGCCATTCGACTAAGTCAGAACTCAGAAGCATATAAGTATTTGATGGTGGAGCAACATTCCTGCACTCAAAAGAATAGCCCTTACTAGAAAACCGATTGATTGGGAGTTGATGATGTCAAATATAGAGCTCTTTTGGGAGTAAATTGTTTGCGCTAAAATTAATTCATCTATTTGCATAATAAGTCATATTCCTCTGGTTTCTTCCACAAAGGTTCCTTGAATGATATTTATTCTCTCAGCTGCTGGAGATGATTCATGTGATCTTCATTGCCTGGTGTGTTTGAGCCATTCAACTTAACAGTGGGCCTGTATCTGTGGGAAGCCACTCTGGTAAGCACCGTTTATCTTCAAATAAGGACCAGGGAAACAAGGAAGAAACCATAGTAGAATGCCTTCCTTATAATTGTATCCATTCACAACCGATCACCCCTAATTATCTAATACACCATCCGAACTGTCCTTTTCCATCAACATATCCTGCAAAAATAATCTCCATGAAATTGGTATGTCACATTTATACAGGTTTGATATAGACAAATTTATCTTTTCTAACTGCCATGAGCCATGTCACAGAGTAAGAGAAACTGGTGGGTTCTTGGATATTTTGGTTACGAATTAATCAGTAAATGTTTAAGCTGGCACTGCCCAACGGGACATAAGGCCTAACCCTACAAGACATAACATAAAATGCCCTCTTGGAGAACAGGAGATGCAAATAGTCACCATACAATAGCAATGCAAGATTTCGTAACCTACCAAGTGGTGCTCCTCCTCCAACATTTTTCCTCCTTCCTGATCTGTGGATCATTAATTTTGTCAACTGCACCAAAATGAGCTCAGAAATCTATATTTGTGAAGTGCCTTCAAAGAATTGAAGCCCAATCAGGATTTATATTGCTTACCCATAAAAGTAAAATCTATGAATCACAATCAGAGGTCCAGAAATACTGTATTAGGAGGCAATATGTTGCTGCATATAAATGTGAAGATTTACCTTTTTTTTTTGATTGTTGTCATATAGAGGTAATTACTTAGGTACTATTTCTCTTGAGATAAAGGAAGAGTCAAGGCTCCACCTTAATTACTACAAAATCAACAGAAGTCTTGTTGATAACAGGAGAATTTAGGAACAGAAGAAATTTTAGCAGGAACAGCTTAGATACATGATATGAAATGAGTGATATTTCATTCAGGCTAACCACTAACACCATGACTAAACTGCTTAGAACACATCTATTTGAAAGAATTTTCAAAGCAAGAAAATAGAAAGTCCCCAAATTTCCCCTCTTCAGTGTTATGTGGTAGGTTTCAGATGTCCTGTGCAAAGTTGCATGCAATTTTAAGCATTCCCTTAACCTTAATTTGCACTGAATGACTGAAATAGATATATCAAGCTGTGAGAATTTTCTATCACAGGCTCTGAACAAGACTCCACCACTAACAAATTGGTGCCAAATTCCTAGCTAGGGTATGTTACGCCCGAACCAACATCCGGGTCGAATACGTGATGGCCGCACACTCCTTAGAGCAAGCCCTAAAGAATATGCAAGGCCAAAATAAACCATTACAATCTTAACAACCATAATATTTAAGTTCAATAATAATTCATAAAACTTGCATAATTACAATTAAATTTTTCAATCCCTGATCAGGTACTATGACACTCTATCTATCCATCTGCTCACCCGTAAATCCAAGCCATAGCCAATCATAAACATCCTGTAACTCTGAGAAGAAAAAAAAGATGAAAGGGTGTGAGCTTTACAGCCCAGTAAGAATTCCCATATCACACTGATATAATTATATAATCTGAAAATAAGAATAAGCAATAAAACATAAAATCTCATGTTGAATATTCAGAATACGACAAACGTTCAAAAATTTTCTGTCTTGTTAAAATAGATGCATCATCATATGTTAACAGGTGAAACACTTTTGTTCATCAATTGTTTCATGTCTTATCTTTCATTTCTCTTTTCATAATCACATGATTTTAACCTTTCTTTCTGGCTCTGGACTACCAAGTCTATACCTCAATCATCATCCGAATCAATTTCCACAT
>KE504757.1:992456-1003473 GCA_000441515.1 Elaeis oleifera | reverse complement strand
GTATCTCCTCCATCCGAGCTCCGTTTCAGGTGATCTTAGTCTCGTTGGACTCCGTTTTTCGCCGCGAACCTCGCTGTGGGCTCAATGTGGGCTGAATCTCGAGGCGTCAAATCCTAACAACAGAAAAAAATTTCTAAATATTTTGTGACTATTGGTTTTGCGTACATCAAGCTTCGGTGGAACCTAATATACAAGTTTTTCATAAAACTCACAATAAGTGAACTATCTTATTAACTTAATTTATTCACCCAATTCATAGCTTTCAATTGCCAAGTATTTGGCTCTTCAATCACCAAACATTGGTTTTTTAATTATCAAGCCTTGTGCTCCTTTATTTGCTCATCCGCTGAGCTTCAAAACATATAATATACACGCTAAAATGTGAAAAGTTAGGCAGCCAAAAGACATGAATTTGCCTACTTTGGGCATCCTTATATTGGGCATTGCAATCTCAATGTCTAACAGAATCAATGCAAACTAAACAGTTCTTAAAGTGAGTAGATGGAACATAGTCTCCACATATGCTCCACATAAAGAACAACCCAGGCTGACATCCCATCCTTTCTTGGTAAGAATTTCCTCAGCATGAAATCAGTTCTTTAATGCCAACGATAGGAAAATTTCACTTTCTCAAGTATTGGCACTTTGCAAATAACTTTGTAGAAAGAAGAAAGAACACCACCTGAATTAAGAAATTTGTAGAAGGTATGAACTGAGAAAATACCACTCCGTCAGCTTCTACAATGGTTCATTTGAATCTCTAAATGGCCTGATATAACAAAGTATATCTAATAGAAGCTCCAGTTGATTAGATTCATCTAAGGTGAGTGGACATTGAACCTTTAAATTCCACTCGAGCAAGTGCCGATTCAAATAGGATGTAATAGTAACACTTCTTTTATGGCCTTTACATACAAGTTTGCAACGAAAAAAAAGCATTAAAATATTTATTCAGATTTGACCAAGGGGATTTCGACTCGGAAGCAATAAAATTTAGATATTGGCAAGAGATAGTAGATAATCTAAAAGAAGATTCTTGAACCTAGAAAATTGTCTATGGTAAAAAATTCTAAAAGACAGAGAGAAAAGAAAGAAAAGAAGAATCGGTGGCAATTTACCCATCACTTGACCTGAGGCCCATCAGCCACAAATGAAGACCATCAGAGATGGTAGTGCCAACTGACCCGAAAACTTGAGAGCGACCCTTCGTGCATTCCTCCATCGCTAACTTATTGGGAGTTGACGCAAGAAAGCCACGCTGCAATTTAAAAGCAGTCTACCACGTTAAAGCATGAGTGTATAGGAAAAGTTGCAAGCAATGGTGGTTGGGGAGAGGACCCAGCTCAATATTTATACGTTTCTTTGTCATTATTTTAGCAAACTACAGCAAAAAGATCCACCGGATCACGAAGTATAAATGATTAATATCCCTATCAAATATATATATATTGGAGAAAAAAAGGATACTTATAAGGATGAAAGTGAAGGATAACCGAAACCATTAACAACTAATACTATTAATGCAAAATATTTTTATAATAAATAATCTAGTGAGGAGTCAAAGGCACGCCTCGGGCGAACTCGCCATGTTAACATGCATGCATTACATAAATAGTGTTTGCATGGTTTTGCAAACGTATATGATGACCATGGGAAGGTCACGTCTTGTTTTCCTAGGACAGTCTGTAATGTCATGTTAGGGATCTCCTCCATGGAGTGACTTTTGCTTTGGACCAACCGACATGTCGTTGGTGGATCCAATTTGAAGAGAAAAAGTTCATGCGCAAATCAATTGAAGCTAATCCTCCCCTCCTAGTGGACAAACTAGCAAGGATCAGATTACCCATGCATATATGGGTTCTGATTGTATCTTGCTCGAAAGAATGCTTGCCTTTTCTTAACAACATCAATCATTAGATCGTACAGTGACAGCTTCGAGATTTATACAGATAGATGGAAGAACAAGATTAGAATGCTTTGAAATTTGTGCAAGATATTGATTAATACTGTGACAGAAGATCAATCATTAACTCGAACCCCTCATGCATCCGGTATAAGCAGTAATTACTGGTACTATGGGAGCATGCGGTGCTTTAAGCCGTGGACAGAGATGCTAAGATTCTCAAGGCGCTTGGTATGTTGGAAACATAGAAATGACAGTATGCCTCCAATCTGATGAACAAAACTAAGAGGAAGTTGAGGGGGATCAAATCCACTTTTACACCAAAGGATGACAATTATGAGAATGCACGAGCGTGGTTACCTGGCTTTTGCTGTAACTCGGTGTACGTGGTGGATCTAGATGTGTACTGACAGATGTAAGATAAATCTATGACCCCACACCTTTGAAGTTTTTAGATGGCACGTAATTCGTCATTATATGTTCCAATAGAGGTCTAAATATGAACAAGAGCTGTTTAGTTGACCATTGGAGGCCAGCCTCAATTCACCTTTCTTGGTGTGTGTCACGTTTCTTGGCAGCCATAGTTGAAGACACTTTCTAGTCAAAAATATTATGAAACATATGCAAGTAAACCAACGATTTAAGAACGAGCAGAGCACTGCAAGTTCCTCGTATTAATTGGTGCAAAAGCAACGCAAAAAGTTTCAAGGCCTCGCAGGCTAGACCTTTGGCAGGTCTATCATTTAATATTTGGTTTTTTTTTTTTTTCTTTTGCAGATGCTATCTTTTTCTGGTCTTAAGTGATGTTACGCCAAACTTGGACTTCCTGAGTGGGCAGTGGCCTAAAAGAAAGCTCAACAGTGTTAAAGACGGATGGGATCCATAGAATCTAATAATCATAAGACTGGAGTATCCATCATCTTTGGCCATTCTACCCCTACTCTTTTTGGAGAAATTATTGCCTATACTTCATACACCACATAACTGTGCATGCAGTCAATCACAACCGCCGCTCCCTATAATGATGCACCGAGATGTGTGCTTGATTTATGGGATCGTAAGATCTAATAGTCATGATTGGCTGCATGCATGGCCACATGGTGCATGCAGGCACTAATTTGTTCTAATTGAGGGAGGCCTCTCTCTGTGGGCTAAGATTGAGATCTTTCTCTTGGACCATACTGTGAAAGTGCATGCCCTTTGATTGAAACTTGCACTAAAGAAAATATTTTGATTTTTGGATATGTTTTGTATGCTATGCTCCATTTTCACGGGCATATGTTAAGTATGTGAAATCATAAAAGAAGCTTTAATTGGACTTGATCATTTGGTAGTGATAGGATGATAGAATCAAGCACCAATGCGTAAAAATTAAACGGTGATAATAAATGTTCTCAGCTTCCATTTTGTAGCTCTTGTGGATTTCAACTAATCTAGCAAAGTAGTATAAAACTTAAACTCCGGACAATTTTATCACCATAGCTGCTCACAAGATGAAATTACGGCAATAGATATGGAACAAGCCAAATAGATTTTCTTAAGAAATATAAAAGCAGATTCTTCAATAAATATAAAGGCAGATTTCTCAATAATTGATATTCCTCTGACAAAGTTGTATGATTACTTATACCTCCACTGAACAATTTTGTCACTGCCTTGCGAAGCCACAAAACAAGCCAAAATCCATGCTTGGCAGGATATTGAAGAGACAAACTTTGCCCACCAAACCAAAGGTGAATGGACGCTCACAAAGCTATTCTATCTAAATTCCATGTCACCCACAAGCCACATCTATAATTCAATCATTTCATATCATCTACTAAATTGAACAGATAATTAAACTTGCCTAACCTAGAACGTGTTCTTATCCAAATCAATTTTGGGAGTTGGAACATTAGGTCAGGTTCGGATGAATACCAGATAAGCTTGTTGACTAGGTTCCATTTTTGACTTTACAAACTTAAGTACACCCAATCTCATAAGATTGATAAGAATCTCTTCCTACATATATTATGGAGCAAACTTTGTTCGATGATCCACCAATCATGGCATTGATTAGTCCTACCTATTTGAAGGCTATTTTACAAATATCTGCATTATTTTCATAAACATATATTATTTAAAATCTCTCCCCTTTCTCCTCTCTCTCTCTTTGTTTAAGAGAGAAGCAAAAGTGTATCAACAAACATGATTGCATCATGAAGTTGTATGGATAATTAAACTTTTAATGAAATCGAGGATCACAACCATCCATTTTATACTTCTTCAAGTGTATTGGATGTACCAACATCCAGTCAATAATGGTTCAACTCATGCTCTCTCACTTGGCAAATTTGAGACCTAACCCAAAGGCTGATCCACTAAAGCCTCAAAGTCGGTAGGGTCCGTGTCTTGGGACTCAAATTTCGAGGCCCAGAACTAATCCAGGCCAAGTAATCTGAGTTTAAATTTTAAAAAATAAAAAATCTATAACAAAGTAAAGAAATTTCCCGGTTAAAAAATACACTCACTACCTATAATATATTCTCCTAACCGAGATGCGGTGTTATCGACCCTTATTTTTTAATGCCTCAGGGTCCCCGCACTCAGGTGAAGCTAAGGAAATTCTCATCTTTCCCATCCCTTCACGAAATCACTCCAATCAGAATATACAACGGGGTGGATTCTTCAGTATCCTATCAGACCAATCGAAGTAGAAGGTGGTGAATACACCTGAGGTGCCTCAACTCAGCGCCGTTGAGGGTAGGCGAAGGACCCGGTACACAGCAACCAAGAAAAGGCCGCGAGCAGTTGCGCAGCATTTAAGAGCCCCTCCCCTCTGACCTCCAGTAGCGGTGTCCCGATCCTGGCGGTGATCCGATTCCGGCCTGGTCCCTAGCAGTTATCATCAAAATAATGACCTAGTCCAAACTATATATTATACAACCAGAGGAAGGAGGAAGAATATTTGTGATTCTGAGAAGGATCCATTTTCAACAGAGATTATATATCAAGGAAGGAAAAAATGGGAAAGCCTTGTTCCTTGCACTTCTTCTCCTCTCAGCCCTTGTGTTCCTCTCCTTCTCTCAAGGTACTTTCATTTTTTGTTAGCTTTTTTAATGGTTGGTCATAATTGTAGGTGACAAAACTCTGGTTTCTTTATGTTGGGCATTCAGGATATGGGAGAAGGATTAGGGTGATGAGGCATTATGGGAGGTGGCATTCGCCTGTGCCTGTGGTACATGAGGTTTGTGTTTTTCCTATGTTCTTCTCTTCCTTATTTCATGATTTTGCTTTTTTTTTTTTTATCCTTTTGATTGTTATTTTTTTATTTGTATTGGTTGGTGTTTCAGGAAAATTCAGCGATGGAGAGGAAGATGGTGGAGATGGAGATGGACTATCAAGACCCAACAGCCAACACTAACCCGAAGGTGGGACACTGCCCAATTCTCCAAGTCCACCTCCTGCTCTCTAAGCTTCAGGACTAGCTCTCAAGAAGAAAAGAAAAATAGCATAACAAGGATGAATAATGGGTTCTTTTCTTAGATTATCTTCTTTTTACCAATAAAATTGAAAGGAGTGGCCTAATGTTTTTTAGGCCTAAGAACGTTTTTCTTTCAAAGATAAGTCCTTTTCATGGAGATGTGTCTAGTCTCTGGGCTTTATTTGTATATGATCTGCCCCTGTATGTGTGTGTTAAGTAGACCCTGCTGATTTAAATTTCTTTGTCTTTCCAAAAATAAAGAAATATTGCTTGTCTTTTCATCATTGATTAGCAAAAACCTAATATAATTTCGGAACTTTTGGTCCAATATCATTTTGTTTTCCTCTGGTGCAACTTAAATTCCATGCCCGAGCTGATTTATTGCTAATGCAGCCTTAAGTGGTCCTTATCTATTGTTTTATACAGTTAATGCATTGGCATCATAAGCCTTATGATGTTGAATCCTCTGGCCATGAGTGCAAATTAAACTGTAAATCTTCACCAAACAAATTAGGAGAAACTATTCTTTCATTGATATAAATATTGTACAATAGTTATTCAATAAAAGGGCGGTATGCAGTTTCTACGAATCCCACTATCAAAATGTTTGACTTCTTGAGAAATCATTTACTTTTGGATTTTATCTTATTTGGTCTCTGTTCGTTACTTGTTATGTTGGGGTTGGAGCAATATAATAGTTAGTTGTGGTGTTGTTAGTTACTTCGGTCATCAGTCTAATTGTTATCTAAGTCAGTTTGCTCCTAGAAATCAGTTGCCTAAAGGCTGAACATAAAGAAATGCATGGGAATTTGTATAACTAGGATTAAACAATGTCTCTGTCTTTAGTTTATTTCATCAGGTCAAGGCTAATACTTGATTCCTAATTTATAGAGCTGACTCCATTAACAGCCTAGGAGACACGCCTTTGGAAGGACGCAGATTGGTTCTTGTTATATTTTGGTTCAGGAGCAAGTTAAAGAAATATCAGAAAAGCTCGAGATCTTGAACTTGATTTTAGGATCACCTAGCCGATTCGAAATTTAGAATCCCTGCTATCTACCTTGAAATAACCAAGAAATAAATCTGATGCATTAGATTAATGACTTAGTTAACAATATTAAAGATGTAAACAAACAAAGAACTGATGCATTAGTGTTGATTGAAGTCAAGGGGATAATATATGTATTAGTAGTTACTCCAACCACCTAAGAGGGAGATTCTAACAAGGAATACAGCCAATATCTTTTCAACCTCTGGTTTCTTTCTCTACATGCTAACCCCCAAGGACCACAAGGCAAGCTAAGATCATGCCCATGAGATTATAAAACAGTAGATCCAAATGGCTTTGGATGTAAAGTTGCAGTGCTAATGTATCCACACTAATCTGATTCTCTGCTAACCAGAGGGCTTGGAGGTTTTAGGATGGTTAAGTTTTGAAAATGCAGGCAAATTGAGTCGGTATGATAACCTAAATATAGAACCACTTCGGCCTCAGGAAAAACTAGATCATGAAGGGGAGACCTGATCCAGACTTCCTTGCTAGAGGAAGAAAGTATTGCATTGGCGCATTTTAATTATGAGGGGATTCCAAAATGAACCAAGAAGATTAGAAAGTATTGCAATTGTGCATTTTAATGGTGAGGGGATTCCGGAATGAACAAAAGTTTAATGGTGTGGGGACTCCAGAATGAATGAACGAGATGGTGGCAGATTTATATCGCTCTCATACAGATAAAAAGAGAGACAACTGGATTCCCCTGTTTGGAGTTGTGTTTTTTTTGGCTCACCGGCATATGGCATGGATTCGGGTTTCGATCTACATCTCTGTAACTTCCCAAAACAAAATGTTAATCAAACCTAAACAAAGAGTACGTCTGAGAATCTTCATTTGTTGTACAAGATTTAGTCACTTGTTTTCATGATTGTGTGATTAACAAAGGAAAAGTCTGTTCAAGAAAGACTAATCTTGTCAGATTATGAAATGCTTCCTCCTATAATACTTCCCAATGAAACTATATCAGTATGACTTGTATTTGATGGTCAACTTTAACCTTGCTGCCTGCCAATGGTCTAAAAAGCACAGGCTCAGTCAAAGTATAGCATCATGATATAACAACATGTATACTTTGACAGCTTGCCATACATACTGCATTCAGAAATTTATGGCATCAATGGAGATGAGAACTAAGTGGAAGCTGCATCACATGTGCAGGCCAAAAAAAAAATTTCATCAATGGGATCGCTTATTTTGATCCTCGAAAGTAACAGAAAGAATGATTAGCCAAAACGCCAATCCATCTACACAATTTTGTGAATGGATTTTATATCAACTATTTCTTTGGCTTTTTAACTAATCGACAAGGGTTTTGGACGCATACATATCCACTAAGCTTTGAGCCATAAGAGAGAAGGATCAATAGCCTAGTCAACTGAAGCAGCAATATTTATGACCATGATATGGGTGTGAATATCGTTTACAGTTTTACTACTTCTCACAACACCTTCAAGCCAAAGTTGTCATAATGCAATACCTCATGAGCATTGATGTTTGATGGCATCACTTACTACTAGTGGCTGGAACTACAGCGCTACAGAACTCTGAGGAGCTAAAATTATACACCTACCAGAAAGTAGAATGCATCTGATGATGGTCACTATATGCAGTAAATCTCAATACAACTGACACTTAGGAAAGCATCACAGATCCAGACATTGTTGATGCATGGGTAGACAATAATTCCATGCCTCCCTGATTTTAGTTGGCATAATAGGAAGAATCATGCCAGCAGCTTGCTTGAAATATAATTATCTGAAAGTGAGAGAAAAGCCTTAGGATTCTAGGTCTGTCAAAGGATAAGCATTGATTTACTCACAGAGAAATCTTACAGGTGGACTTGATATAAGTCTAACCTAATATGTAGCCTGAGAAATTGCTAGAGTCAGGATATTTTATCAAAGAGGCATCAATGTCCAAGTACAAAGACAAATGTAAGTTTATCTGCCAGCTCGGTAGATCAAGAAGTTTCTGTTATGTGCAGAGCTTTTAATTGGGAATTTCATACAATGCAGTCATTGTCACAACCTCATCTAAAGAAGGCCAAAACTCACCGTAAATAAATCTCAAAACACACAAACACACACACGAACCAAAAAAAAACCAAAACAAACAAACACACACACAGAGGCCAAAACTTCAAAAACCAAATGCTTGTATTGTGGGTAACTGAGGCATATTAGCCATAACAAGGAAAATTTGGCAATTATATGAAGAAAGCATCAAACAATAAGGAATGACCTCTATAGATCTCTTGAAGGGGACATTGATGGGGCAAATCTTTCTGTGCAAAAGGCCATAGAATCAAGGAGGACAGATGCTCTGAGAAGCATAAAGAACAAGGTCTAACCAAGCCTCATAGAAAAGTTGAACCTGAAGATGGAACAACATAGACCTACTATATCTGTTTTATGATGGCAGTGGGTAATTAAATGTCAACAGTTCATTAGATTTTCTAGGATACACATTCAACAATTTTTCTGGTGTTGCTGCAATGTGGTCGATGCCCTATTTATTAGGGAGTTATTGGCTTGACAAGAAAGTGAAAGAGAGTTTATTTGCATTAGATGCAATCCCTATTGCTCAACAAAAAAGGGTCATGATAGTGAAGATGAAGAAAGAAACTACTACTAGGGTAAAATCAGGGCTCTGGGCTTTGATACCAGCCCTATACCGCAAGCTACTATGGGCCAGATGGTTTTGATTTCCAGTTAAGTCAGGGAGAACTGGGGAGTATACCTTGGAATTGCCTATCAGAAGGTAATGATGCTCACAGCAGGAGAATACAGAGAACAGAAAAGCATGCCAATAGAGCATCTTTGAGCCCTATGTTCTAAATAAAGGTCACCCAGTCTAGCCCATGTCCATGCAAGAGACAATAGATATAAAGCCCTAAATTGCCAAGCAAATTAAGGGCATATTAGATGATATTAGATCATAGTCTTTTCACAGTGGAATTGCTGTGTCATTAGCAGACATCATATTTAGACACAATTACTAGTCGACCCAGTCTGAACTCTATGTGGTCTTCATCCATTCATGAGAATGACATCATAGGTTGGTCATTTAATGAATACCATTTTGCTAAACCAATTAATATTTTTTTTGATGATAACCAATTAATAATCATAATGGTGTTCATCCATCCAGCAACCCAACTAACAAATGTTGAGGCATATAGCTAAAAATGAGTAAATCAGACTTTCTTTAAATTCATCCTGAAGTAGTGGAGGAAAAGCTTGCTCAAGAAAGGTGTTAAAGGAAAACTGAAAATATTTTTTGGATTGTCCAAAAGGCAAACCTCCACTTACCATCCCCTTCTTTTGTGGATTATCCACATAAGGCTAGTACTCCAACTATTCAAGGTCAGTATTTCTTAGTCCCTTTCCACAATTTTTCTAGTTGATTGCCAAATCCCTTTCCCCAACTCCAACATGTGAATTACAGACATGTCTGTGCTCTCCCCCTGGAGGCCTCCTCTCATCTCCATGGAATATGATAATGTCATCTCAATGGAATATCTACCACAGTGAGAGCTTATAGTGAGTGCTACTGCTGATCTTCCTCTTATCCTCTAATTAACTGATATCTAAGGGCCTTTGTGGTATTGTGTTTGTTTCCTGTTTCTGTTTTCACTAAAGAAGAAAAATGAACTAGACCGCACAATATGTATGATGAGGTTACAACAAACTGAAGCTTAAATAAACAGGACCTCATCAATCCTGTTCTAAACTCCAACTACAGCATTTCAGAGATCCATACCATGGCAAATTAGAAAGGCCGATCAATTACTTATTATATCCTTTAAGGTGGTTTATCTTTTGAAATTAATTGTAAAATCTTTAGAGCTTATGCAAGCCAAGATTTCTTCCTTTAAAACGCTAAAAAATAAAAGCAAG
This sequence comes from Elaeis oleifera, assembly GCA_000441515.1. Lineage (NCBI taxonomy): Eukaryota > Viridiplantae > Streptophyta > Magnoliopsida > Arecales > Arecaceae > Elaeis > Elaeis oleifera. The sequence continues at coordinate 993,154 of KE504757.1, read as the reverse complement.
GGATAGGTTTAGCTTTGTGCAAATCCTATCTTCAATATCAATCTTCATATGATATTCCACTAATTTGTAGAGACAAAAACACAAAAACAACAACTATAAGAAACAGGCAGTAAATTTCCTTACTTTACCATGCATATGCAATTATTTTAACCATTTTTTTGTAGAAATTATTTGAACCATTTATAAACGGTATACTCATGCTCATTAATGTACATTCTTGATCGCTCAACATTCAGATTCATACAATACTGTCAGCCCTTAGGTGCACTAACTCCTTTGTGAATTATAAATTAATCATTAAATGCCACTGCAGCAAAGTAAAAAAAAAAAGCAAAAAACAGAGTTAAAAATCCAAATGGAACCAAAGCAGCACAGCTAGAGTCATCGAAATAAAAAATTAAGAATCAAGAAAACTAAACAAAGAAATCTAAGATCTAATGACCTTTAAAAACAAAAACAGGAAGGAATGCCAAAATGTAAATAAAGTCTAATAGAATGATAACAGAAACAGGAACAAAAAAACACCAAAATAATGGAGCAACCAACAAGATCTTGGTCTTCCCCCAGTTCATTCTTCTCCGCCTTTGTAATATTGGCTCTTAGATTTTGGACATTTTTATTATAATTTATTATTTAATTATATTTACATTATTTATATTAGAATCCTTTAAGTGAAAATTTCAGCATTTATTATGTAT
>KE504757.1:939914-960227 GCA_000441515.1 Elaeis oleifera | reverse complement strand
AATAAATTTTAGCTATGGATCTTAAAAGGATATTTTAGCAAAGAAAAAATACCATCACTTTCTATATCACGGAAAGTATCAAAATTTATCTCTCCCATAGATTTCTATTTCCCATGAAATATGAGAATTGATTTCTCATGGAAAGTATTTTTTTCATTCTCTTCTTAAAATTCTAACCAAATAAGAGATTTTTTTCTATTTCTCAAAAAATACTTCTTCCTTCCTCTACTTCCTCTCAACCAAACGAGTCCCTAAAGTTCTCAACAATTATAGCACTATCCATTCCAACTTTGAAAACGGCACTGGATTTTGAAAAAATTACCCGCACCAATTACGATCATGACTGGCTATAGGAATTTTTTGATAAACTATCTCTTGTCATCCTTTATTAATTGGACGGTCAGAATTTTTTTAAATAGAAGATATCGTAAATATCTTTGGAAGTATCGTAGAAAAATTCAAGAATTAAATCATGAAGAATTTCAAAGCAGTGTTTCACGGTGTAAACACGCCATACTATGAATACTCAAAATAGATGTTTTACAAGTATACCTAGTCATTCTTTTTTTTTTTAAATTACATTACGAAGCTTCCTCGTTGCTTCTCCTTGTAGTACTTTTGACCATGTTGAACATTTTATTGAAAAAAAATTCACGTTTCCTATAGTTTTCTTAGGTTTGAGAGGCAGTCCCCATTTCCGAGGTCACGTTACAATGGGTCTGGTTTGGAGGTTGACCACTGCCATTGATCCATAAGATTGGGCCCTACCAAGTTGTCCGCAGACGGAAATTAGCCTTCGCATGGGTCCTGTGGTGGTTGGGGGACCATTCGTCAGACGGCTGAACCTAGATGACCGTCTTGTGACATTTGCTTGGAAAAAAACCTACCAATCTTTCCAACATTTTATGGAAACTTCAACCATTCAATTTGACTATAATACTAAAATCCAATGTCTACAATAAAAGGCACACTTTTTAGACCAAGATGACCTACCAGCCGTCTCCATATAAAATTTATAAAGGGCGTGTCATGGTCTCATACGTATGGATGATTAGCTTTGCACCAGCTCTCTCTCTCTCTCTCTCTCTCTCTCCTTCTGTTTAGTATTATTTTTTTCAAGTAATTTTGTACATATTTGTTAGTCCTTGCCTGGGTGTCCTTGTACAATAATATCATGCCATGTGTCAGGTCCAGAAGTTGTGTAGCGTGTAGCGATAGCCTCGCTCGACTCAAACTAGTCTCGATCGCATATGGGATTTGTCCGTGGCACGGTCACCTCCGCATAAATGGATCACTTTTGACGATCTCAAGTTTCATGCTAACACGACATTTTGTACTAAAGCATCGACGGTCGAAAACGAATATCTTGAAAGAATTTATCCTCTCCTCCTTATGGGCAATGGAGAACCTGGCTAACAGTTGAATTATGTTTTGCACCGTTTTCAAACGTGACATCAACTTCATGATCTATACTAAGAAGGGAAGGAAGAGGTTCGTTGTGCTTGAAGAGCTATGCATAATACAATTTAATGGTTGATGAATTTTTTATCTGATCCGATCTGATCTAATTCAATCTCTCTAATCTATATGATCTAATGCGATCCACATTTTATTAACCCAACCTCATTCGAAGGGGTATGGATATGAAATTTTTAATTACAATTAGATATAGGTTGAAGAATGATAGTGCTTCACGCCATGAATTATTCGATACGTGACGAGTATCGGGCTTATTCCTCGTTAGAATGATCTTGCAACTCATTTACCCTCTCCTCCGGGAGGAGGCGGAACACAGTACCGATTGGATATCAAATCGGTGGTGAAAACGGTTAGTCTACTCTGCACTTCATTTATCGATCGCTTTGACCTCGCAACTTGTATGGGTTATAGTCGTGACAAGAAATGAGAAATGTTGCGGCAAAACTTAAATTTTGGTCACTTGGAAAGAAGATTGCACGGTAAATGTGAGTCACTTGAGGACTTGAATGTAGGTTCACAAAATGAGTTGTTATCAGGCTAACATTATGGTTTGAGCAACCCACAAGTTCTTGGTGTTCGCCCAGCTCATTCTTCTCCGCATTTGTAAATATTGGCTCTTAGATTTTGGACATTTTTTATTATAATTTTATTATTTTAATTATATTTACATTGTTTATATTATAATCCTTTAAGTGAAAATAGCAACATTTATTATTATAATTTGTTCATAAAAAATTGTTAATTGGAAAGGCTAATTCCAATCATTGTGATATAATGTCTCACTTGAAAACAAGAATAAATTTTTTTGCCAATGTCATAAAACATTTAAAATTAATGCCGTTTAGTTTTCAAGTCATGGACATGGTTTACATATATAGTTATGCGCAATTCATATGATAGTTAAAATTCTTTCTTTGTGATAGCCTTCTAAATGTATCACGGAGACCTTCCAGCTATATGTTGTAGTTTACAAATACAATTACTTTTTGATGGTAGCGGAGGAGGTGAGGGCCTTCACCCAAATTTTATTAAGAAAAGAGTACAAAAAATAGCTACAAAGAGAAAAATTACATGAAAGTAAGGAGGAGGGAGGAAATGGCCTTATGGCCGTCCAAGGCCTCACTAGAATAAAGGTTCTCCCATAGATTGAAAAAGTGAAAGGCCTTTGAGAGGATTGATCCGGCTGGAGCCTTCCTTTTCAAAAAACTTGCAGCATTTCTTTCGTGCCATATGATACCCATAGCTACTTAATCTCACCCCCTTTTGAGATTTATTCTTACATTGCTTCTCCTCTAAGCTAACTAAAAGAAGAAAGAATACATGGTAAACCTCTAAAATTCAGCCATGAAGTAATCGTCGACCAAATGGAATAGACAAAGGGGCATTTAATAAATAAGTGTGATATTATCTCCGATCTCGCTTCACACAAAGGGCACCGGCATTAACTCGTCAACCTTTTCCTGCTAAAATCTTGTATATATGCAATTTATTTTTTTCAGAGCCAGCCACGTGTAAAATTTGATTTTTTTTGGCTTTTTAGATTTCAAGATTAGATTGTAAAAGTTTCAAAATAACCTCACTTGTTGATGAACTCATAGTGAGAAGCAACACCGAAGAGATCATCACTTCTGGGTCGCCAATAAGAACATCCACATTTGTAGAAGGCTAAATAGAAGAAAGTAGATCCATGAGCTGATTGCGAAGGAGAGGGGGGCCAAACACTCCAATCAACCGATGCCACCTTTTGTGGCTCCAAAATAAGGCCACAAGGGAGTTTCTTGTAGTTGCTTTGCAATAAAGATTATGGACGGAGGAAGGAAGAGGAGCAGGACCTAACCAATTGTTTTCCAAAATCTAATCCTCTCATCATTAACTGATTTAAAGGATCTACAATTCCAAAAGGCTTTTAGGACAAATACGTACAATCAAGAGCTCTCCAGAGAATAAACCTGTTTGCTAAACTCCATTTGGCAACTCATATGAATAGCTTAAGGTTTTGAAGTCAAATGGTTATCATATCTAAACTTATTTAGAGCTGTGAGTTCATATCCACTCCAAATTTTCACTCAATTGTCTATTTAATTAACCTAATTATTTTCTTGACTCATGTTGATTACTATTCATTTTTTTTATCTCAACTTATTTATTCTATATTCCTCAAAACCTTATTTATCTCTACACACGTTATTTAGACAGTAAATGAGGGATGTCAAATATGATGTGCTTTAAATGACTGATTATTTTCTACCATGACGTTTTTTTTTTTTTGTAAAAAAACCATGAAGAATTTCAAAGCAGTGTTTCACACTGCGAACGCATCGTACCAAAAATGGATGCTCAAAATAGATGTTTTGGAAGTATACCTACTCATCCTCTCTTGTTTTTGTTCTTTTTTTTATTACATTACCTAAGCTTCCTCGTTGCTTCTCCTTGCAGTACTTTTGACCATGTTGAGCATTTTACTGAAAGAAATATTCCCGTTTCCTTCAGTTTTCTTAGGTTTGAGAGGCTGTCCCCACCTCTGAGGTCGCATTACAATGGGTCGGGTCTGGAGGTTGACCACTGCCATTGGTCCGGAAGATTGGGCCCTACCAAGTTGTCCGTAGACGGAAGTTAGCCTTCGCATGGGTCCCATGGTGGCTGGGAGACCATTCGTCAGACCGCCGAACCTAGACGACTGTCTCGTGCCATTTGCTTGGAAAGAAACCTACCAATCGTTCCAACTTTCCATGAAAACCACAACCTTTCAATTCGACTGTAATACTCCAATCCAACGTCCAAAATAAAGGCACACTTTAGACCCAGATGACCTACCAGCCGTCTCCATATAAAAATTTATAAAAGACGTGTCATTGTCACATAACTGTGGATGAAAGAGGAGGCTGAACGCCACCTAATTCATTGAAGCTAATGTCTCATTGGATTCAAGAAGAACGCAAAACTCTGGTACTCCTACCAAAACTGATAATATATGCTTTCTACTTAGAACTGACATTTCTCTCTAGCTTATTATTTTTTAAATAATTTGTACAAATTTGTTAGTCCTTGTGTGTCCTTGTACAAAGAAGATAATGCCATGTATCAGATGCAGGAAGCGTGTAGCGTGCCGTGCTGGTCTCGCTCAACTCAGAAATAACTCAATTATTCATTTATGTTTGTCCAACACATGAGATTTGTCCTTCCACGGTCATCTCCGGATAAATTGATCAAATTTTTTTATATATATAAATGAACAATCACATCAATCTGTTGCAAGAGCAATCCAAAAAGCAAAATACAAAAAATCTCACAATGCCAGCATATAATCTCCTTTCTATCTTCAGATTCATTTGTCAGAGTGACCAGCAATTGATCAGTTTTTGACCATTATTTCAAGTTTATGGTTGCATGATATTTGTAGTATAGTATCAACGGTCAAAAACAAGTTATCTTGAAAGAGTATCTCCTCTCCAATCTTTTTAACCTTTACTTTGGATCATTTTGAATACTTTAATAGAAGCAATGGTTGGTTTGGGTTGCATCTTTTCATGAATGATTTTTTTTCACGGCATCAAATTGCAGAGTTATCTGGGAAGAATATCTCCTCTCCAACCTTTTTAACCTTTTACTAAGGCTGCAAACGGATCGGGTTGATTCGTGATCCGACCCGATCCGATCCGGTTAGACCCGACCCGAATCTATTTAAAGACCCATGGAGCCGGGTCGGTTCAAAATTGGACCCGTTCATCTTTCCGGGTCGGGTCTGAATTTTTGAATTTGGACCCGACCCGACCCGACCGTGGAGATTTTGGGTTAATTTGGATCTCAAGATATATGACCCGACCGACCCGAATCGGATCCAAATATAAGACCCGAACTCATTTAGAATGACTCATCCAAATAAGAATTTGGGCTTGGACCAAAAGAGTGACTCACTTAAATTCTTTCTTAAATCTCTTACTAAAATCTTTAATACTGTCACACGATCAAAAGATCATTAATGCACTGCACAAAAATACCATTCTTACAGCTAATCTCGAAACTTTTCTAAAAGTCCTTCCATAAACACAAAGTAAACTGAGGACTTACCAACAGTTGTTCATAATTAAAATATCCAGTTACTTGTTTACTGTTATACATTACTATTGCTTTAGGGATGGTATACAATATCCACTATCAATGATGAAGTGAGAAGACGTAGGAAGAGAGGAGAGGAGAGAATATCTATATGAAAAGATAGATATGGCCATGCTATTTTGCTGTCGATATGACCTCTAATTCCACTTTATGTAGATTTTTAAATCTATGATCCGATCCGACCCGAATTAGATTCGAACCGGACCCATATTTATGGATTGGGACTGGATTATATATGGACCCGACCGACCCGAATGATCCAATGGGTCAATAAATTCGGCCATGGACCCGACCGACCCGATTTTTATTGGAATGGGTATGGGTCCAATATCAAGACCCGATCAAAAAATCGGGTCGGATCGGGATCACTCAAGACCCAATCCGACCCGACCCATTTGCAGGCCTACCTTTTACTGTGGATCATTTTGAATACTTTAACGGAAGCAATGGTTGGTTTGGGTTGTATCTATGATCTTTTTTTCATGGCGTCAAATTACGTTTTGCATAACTTTCAAATTACAACGTCAGCTTCGTGATCTTTACTAAGGATGGAAGGAAGAGGTTCGTTGTGCTTGGAGAGCTGTGCAAAATACAATCAACGGTTGATGTCACCAAAGAAGATCAATCATTCTTTTGTGTGGAAGATACAATCCAAACCCTATTTCCCAATGATCTTTGAAGTCTGACCGGCAGCACTCAGCCATCAAGTCAAGGTTCAATGGATCAAGTCCGCAGGTGGACCATAGCCACGTGTCCATATCCTTTCTAAAGAAAATGTCATGGGTCCAAATGTCCAATACCCTTTCGATCGAGCCTTTGATGAATGAGAGACTATTAATCAGACGGCCCAATTTGAATGCTTGTACCTGTCAAATACTTAGAAAAGGAAAGAGAAAACAACTTCTCTTGGAAACTTGCATATTTTAACCCGACTTTCCTTTCTAAAAGCATCCAAGGTTCAAAGGCACACTTTCTTGACCAAGAATAAACACCAGCCGTCTCTAGATAAAAATGTATGGACTGCCTCTTTGGGTCGCTGCTAGGTGAGGATGATGATTTTTGATAAGATTTCACTCAATAGGTGTTTCAAAGGTTTCAACAATTTCAGGTGCTGTAAATTTTCTGAATCTAAATAAATTGTTGGTGGCTGGTTACAGCCTCCATTACCATCCAAAAAAAAGGTTTCAACAATACACAACTTATTTTTATGTATGCTATGTTTTTTAAATACTAACCCAATTTTTCTTTTAAAAAAGAAAAGAGAAATTGAAGTCAAATTAATCATAAAAATTTAAGTAACAAACCGTACATCCTTTCACATGATAAGTAGATTGAGTTCACCCTTAAAAAAGGCTTAGGATTCAAGAAAAGGGCAACAAATAATTATGATTCTTAAAAAATAATTATAACTTAAAAAATATATTTTTTATCAAATTAATTTTAAAATATAGTCAAGTATATAATTGATTAAGAATTATTGACATATAAAGTAGTATATCCAAGAATCGAAACTAGAGGAGCATGACCTTCGAGGCAAGTCCTATCTAACTACGAATTATTCATATTTAATTCACAAAAAAAATAGTAGATGACAAGTTAGACATGCTATTCATTCCTACCAATGACAATATTTTATCCATTATCCTAACATTCTCATCTTTCTCATTGTTTACATAAATAAATGTAAAATACTAAGAATCATAAATAATATAAGTATACTTAGTAATTATATATCTACCCTTTTTATGTTTTATCTAATATTTAGATATTTGAATTCTTTCAAAACTATTTGCAAATTCATATCCATAGAATTAAGTTGAAGCTACACCTCATGTAGTGCTTATAGAGTTATTGAATGTAATCTATTATTTTAAACTACTTATACATAAAAAAATCATATAATTTAAAGATTTCTAGAATCAGTTAATCAAAAATATAGAGTTTTGTTTAACATAAAATATTGGTTGGGATCATATGCCATGCATAGCAAAAGTTAAGTACTGAAACGTATACCTCTAAAATATGGGATAAAAATCTGTAATTACCTTAAATCTTGAGGGTGGTCATGGTAATTTAATCAAATAAATATATAAATAAAGGAAGCAGGTCTTGCCTGCCTCTCTCCCTTTCAGGGAAAATTCCACGAGGTCCGCGCGACTAGTCCCACTTTGGGTTATCCCAGCAACTTCCAGGAACCGCCACCCTTCTTTCCTCCATCGTTGTCAATATGACCACTTCTTCTTCCTTTCCATGACCCATTTCGCACCTTCTGCACCTCAGAGGAACCTTCCTCTATCTTGGCGGCCAACCAAGACCCCTAATATAAGACCATGCATCCTCTCCCCTTCCTGTCCTCACCAAACCAACATCAACCTATCCTTCCTTCTCTCTCTCTTCTCCCTCCCTCCCTCCCTCCCCAAATAGCTAAAAAGCAATGGAGAAGACAGCAAAATGCACCCTCTACCACTCTCTCTCATTGGCAGATCCTGTCTCTCTCTTCTATAGCACGATCTGCATCTGGATCAGCATACTTCTTCAGAAGTACTCTCTGAGATTTCTGTCCATCTTAGGATCCTACTTCGAGTTCCCCACGCCCACGTCAAGAAATCATGTAGAAAAGAATACCTCAAGTGAGGCTCGAGGAGACCTTGAGCTGACCAGAGAAGATGTGGAGACGGTCATGGAGAAGATTGGGATGTCTTTGAGCCAGGAAGGCGAGCAGCTGAAGGAGCGCATGACCTGTGATGAGCTTTCTACCATGTTTGAGGAGAAGGGCCCGAGCTTGGATGAAGTGGAGGCGGCTTTCTCTGTGTTTGATGAGAATTCTGATGGGTTCATAGATGCCATGGAGCTCCAGAGAGTTCTTCCAAGCTGGCCTTCGGAGAAGGGTGTCCTTGGATTCATGCAAACAGATGATCGCAGTGCATGATGAGAACCAAGATGGAAGAATTGATTTCAGCGAGTTTCTCAAGTTTATGGAGGGCAGCTTCTGCTGAATTTCTTCATTTTTCCCCTTTTGTTCTTTTTTTTTTTTTTTCTTTTCCTCGTCAAGGAAAAGTTTGACATTGAATATAGTCCCAATGAAGAAAAACAAGTAAATTCTTTTACAAATTCTTCATTTTTATCTATATTTTCCTTGCTAAATACAGCAATCTAACAGGGCATAGATGTCCACAGATAAGAGCAGTTGCATGAGAATTATGAAAATTAAGAAGCAAAAGAAAGATATAAAGGCAGAAGGCTCTCTAAGATTGAATAGCCACTTGAACTCATGATAGAGAGGATGGCGACTCATGGATAGAGACGCAGAGTTTCAGAATCGATAAGTGAGCTATTAATTAAAGAGAAAATACCCTCAGGAAAAGATAAAAAGGGCATGGAGCAAGCAAAGACGGTATGGAATTGCAAAGAAGATTGTTTCATTCTAAAAATTAAAGAACTCGTATCTAAATCCACTTTATTAAAGGGAGAACTACAAAAAACAGAATCAGAGGATTGGTGATGAACTAAACTGATAAATTTCTCGAGAGAAAACCAAACTGTTAAATTTAGTCACTCATGCGCAGAAGAATTTGGAGAAAGACCTGAACAAAAGAATTTTGATACCTGAAAGAAGAAAATTATCAGACAAGATATTACATCAGAAGAATGACATTTTTACTCTTTCGGTGCAGTGCAGAGCATTCTACAGCCCATGGTCCTTGGTTTCATGCCTGGAAAGATAGATTAGTCAATCCAGATTATCGAATTAAGCTTTCTATGAGTTTACATGGGATGGATGTCACAAAGGGGAAGGCTAAATAATTTCTTATGCTAGACTCATAATAATCATATCTCCAATTACCAGTTGTAACTGTTGGAATTAGTTTCAAAATATAGGGTTCCAGCCCAAGCCCAAATATGATAAGGCGTGGGAGTTATTTTGGGACCAAGCCCAAGCCCACATAAGAAAAGTTTTTAGTCCCATGTTGGATATTCACGGGTTGGCCTCTAGTTTATAAAGGATTTTGCACATGCCATCATAGATTGGATAAAGTTGTGTTGGTTTGCTGGCCATGTGGAAAACCTAGGTGACCTAGATGGATATAATAATTAATTAATATACATACATGTATAATTAATTAATTACTTAATGTGGCACCTGGCACCTGGCGCATTGGCGCTTGGCATTTGAACTGTTAAATATAATTAACAGTTATTTGAGGTTGTTATTTATTCGTTTGGATTTTGAATTTTAAAGAATACTCACAATTCATTTGAGAGCTACGATAGCTGCTTGGTTGAAAAAATTGAGATAAAATTTTTATGATCAAATTAATCATAAAAAAATTATAGTTAGACTGTCATCGCCTGCCACGTCTCCGAAGCACGTTGCGTGCATAAATACGCGTTAAAATATGGATAAATCTTAAGAGATTACATGATATTATTAAAATTATTCAAATAATTTATTTATTTTATTTTTTTAATATTTTAATATATTTATGCGTGCCGGGTGTGTTTCAAAAATAAACAATGACGGTTCGATCATAATTTTTTTTATGATAAATTTGATCATAAAAATTTTATCTAAAAAAATTACATCTGTTGAGATGTCTTTTCAAAAATGCCTTTTCATATATTATAAATATCTGACCTACGAAACCAAACGGATACGATAAGAAAATCTAACATCTCTTCCTCTTTTTCCTCTTTGTGCTCAAATCATCTGTATTAACGTTTGCTGCAGAAAACAATAGAAGAGATGGATAATTCTGCAGTACCGGCGTGTTTAGTGGTTCGACGTTACTAGTGCAAAGTACCGCCGAACAAGAGGGCTTCATTGTATCCTACAGGCTTATTCGGTTTTGATGGGGACAAATTGCAGCATGCTTTGGAGCCAAATTCTTTTGACGATCCATTGCAATTACTGACCATCAAACTATTATATTTCTAACAATCTTAAGGCTTATTCGGTTTTGATGGCAATGGCGTCACTCAAGGAGATGGCTGCAGACTTCATGAAACTAGAATGTTTTGATGATGGTGATTTAATCCGCTGGCAAAAGAAGATGCACTTCTTTCTCACCATCCTCAACATGGTCTATGTCCTCAACAATCTGAAGCCCGAGACGAGGGAGAATGATACAGAAACAGATACTCACACAAAGCAGAAGTAGGAGAATGATGACTATATTTGCGGAGGTCACATTTTGAATGGAATGTCTGACTCTTTGTTTGATGTGTACCAGGAAGTACCAACTGCGAAAGAATTATGGGAGAAACTTGAATCACGTTACATGACAGAGGACGCAACGAATAAGAAATTCTTTGTTAGCCGTTTTAATAATTTTAAAATAATAAATGGTAGATCAGTAATATGAAAGAACAGATCGTAGATAATCGAGCACATCTCGATCCACACAGCACACAAAATACAGCAAAAACAAGATCGTTTTGTAGAGGAAAGATAACTATAACAAACGTAGAACGCAAAATAGGAGAGATAATCAAGCAATAAAATAGGAGAAAAAGAAAGCACACCAGATTTACGTGATTCGGCCTGATTGTTGGCCTACATCCACGGGCAAAATCTCCTCCACGTTCTTCTATTAATAATCTACGGTACAATGAAATACAAAATTGAAAAAAAGAGAAAGAAGAAGAAAAATAAAGACACTCACACAGACTCTCTTTTACAAAGAAAACATTCTTATTTCCCTCAAAAAAAGAATCTCACGTCTCTTATTTTCCTCCCTCTTAAACCCTCTCTTTGAATATTGCTGTTTTCACTACTCTTAGCCTACCAAACCTTCTCCCGAGTCCTCCCCTTAAAAAGGGCTCGTCACCAAATGAATTTAGGTCTAAACCTCATCAAAATCGAAGTCTTATCCGCTGTATAATCGAAGAAATAAGCTCGGCCGTTGAATCTGCCCCGAACAGCCCCAAGACGTCCAAAAAATGATCAAGATCAGGCCTAAATCAATCGGGATTTGATATCAGCCGTCCGATCATCACCGGGAGGGATAAGGACCGTCGGATCACGCTTCGGTCCACCAGAATCCGCATGGACCGCGAGAAACGTCAGGAAAACGGGCACTCGATCCACGCGCCTCATCTTGGGCTGCAAACACGGTAGACCGTGTTTTGCCGCGCTCGCGCTGGGCTGTGCTCGCTCGTGGTTCTGGCCGGGCCTGGCCTACTACGGATCTAGGTTGTTTTTTTTGGACATGGACTTCACCTTAACAATTCTCCCACTTGAAGACATATGCCGAACTCACGAGAACGTCGTCCCTGGAGGCCTTGCCAACTTCCCACTCCTCACGTAGCTCCAAGACCAAGAGAAGCCTTTCTCCAATTGAACTTCTCCCGAGCCACCGATTTTGTCAACACATCTGCTGGATTTGCATCTGTATGGATTTTAAGCAATGAGACTAGACCATCATCAACCACATCTCTCACAAAGTGATAGCAAATATCAATATGCTTCGTCCGAGAGTGAAAAATCGGATTTTTCGTCAAGTGCAATGCACTTTAACTATCACAATTCACCTCATCATATCTTGCTTCACTTTGAAGTCTCCAAGAAGCTTCTTAAGCCAGATAGCCTCTTCGCATGCGTGTGCCACTGCAATATACTCTGCCTTTGTCGTTGATAATGCCACCACTGACTGAAGCTTAGACCCCCAGCTAATAGCACCGCCGCCCATAGAGAACACGTAGCTTGTGGTAGATCTTCTCTTGTCGATCACTTGCAAAATCAAAATCAATATACCCGATGCACTCCAATCCTGCTGATCCATAATAGAATGAATGATCAGTAGTCCCCCTCAGATACCGGAGGATCCACTTTACTGCTGTCCAATGGTCGCTATCTGGATTTGCCATATACCGGCTCACAACTCCCACTGCTTGTGCAATGTCTAGTCTTGTGCATATCATGGCAAACATAAGGCTCCCTACTGCTAATGAATATGGTACTCGGGCCATGTCAGCTTTTTCTGCTTCCGTACTGGATGATTTCTCTGCTGATAATTTTAACTGAATAGGAAACAGGGTAGACACCGGCTTTGCATTCTGCATATTGAAGCACCACAGAATTTTTTTCACATATCCCTTTTGTGAAAGCCTGATCTTCCTATCCTTTCTCTCCCGTAGTACCTTCATCCCGAGTATTTGGTTCACAGCTCCTAGGTCCTTCATCTCGAACTCCCCAGCCAATTGAGCTTTCAGATCTGATATTTGATTCTTGCTGTTCCCTGCGATCACCATATCATCGACATATAACAGTAAGATACAGAAGCTCCCGTCATCATAACCGCAGAAATATGCACAATAATCTGCCTCCAGTCGATCAAATCCTAAACTCATAATAAAAAATCAAATCGCTTGTACCAATATCTTGGAGTCTGTTTGAGACTGTACAACGATTTGTTTAGCCGACAAACTAATTTCTTCTTGCCTTTTTCAACAAACCTTCAAGTTGCGCCATCTAAATCTCCTCCTCTAAGTCACCATGCAAGAAAGCCGTCTTTACATCCATCTGTTCAAACTCCAAATCTATAACTGCCGCAATCGCCAAGACAACTCGAATAATAGTAAGATGAACCACTGATGAGAAGATTTCATCAAAATCAATTCTTGCCTTCTGAGCATAACCCTTCACTACCAAATGTGTTTTAAACCTCTCCACATTTTCATCTGTATCCTTCTTCACTTTATAGACCCACCGACATCCAATCGGACTCCTCTCCTCCGGTAGAACTACAAGCTCCCACGTCTTGTTCTTTTGAAGTGACTCCATCTCCTCCATAGCACAATGCCACTTTTCAGCATTGGTGGACTCGCATGCCTCCCTGTACGATGTTGGCTCGTCCTCCTCCGCCAAAGCAACATAAGCACAAATATGGTTAGCAGAAGGAATGAAAGAAATGACACAGTCATCATACCTAGCAGGAGGTCTAATGACCCTCCTAGGCTGCTCAGACTCCGTTGGTAGCTCTTCCAGTGAGATAGCATCTTCAGAGGATTGTGGAGACTCTGCACCTGGTCCATCATCTGCTACCTCATCGACCTCCTATGCTTGCTCTGCTTGCATTTTATCACCTGCATTAAGGAACTCAACAAAGTAATGGCTTCATCATCTTGCTTTCCTTAGTGCCTTGAAAGATTCTTCATTGAAACAACATCTCGGCTAACAATGATCTTGTGGGTAGTAGGATCCCATAACCGATACCCCTTTACTCCTTTAGCATAGTCAAAAAAATGCACCTCCAAGAGTTTCTATCCAATTTTATCCTTTTTCTTTTGGAATCCACATATATGCATCACATCTAAAGACACAGAGATGGAAATAATTTACTGGCTTACCACTCCAAAGTTCTTCTAGAATTTCTAATCCAAGGGATTTTGTTGGAGCTCGATTGATCAAGTAACAAGCCGTACATGCAGCCTCTGTCCAAAATCTCTTATCAAGTTTTGCAGTGCTCATCATACTATGGACCCTTTCCATGAGTGTTCTATTAAACCTCTCTGCTACACCATTTGCTGTGGTGTCCTGAGAACCGTAAACTGTCGTCGAATTCCATGCTCACTACAAAACTCATCAAACTCCTTGGAGCAATATTTTTCTCCATTATCAGAACATAGGCATTTAATTTTCAAACCTTTTCGTTTTCCACCAGAGCTTTGAATTTTTAAAGGTTTCAAAATATCAGATTTCCGCTTCAGGATATATATCCAAGCCTTTCGAGAAAAGTCATCAATGAAGGAGACGAAGTAGGAACATCCACCCAACGATCTATCAGGCGATTTTCAAGTATCTGAATGGATTAGCTGAAGAAATTTCTTACTCCGCTACTGTGATAAAGAGAAAGAGATCCTTCTTTGTTTACCATATATACAATCTTCACAAAATTTCAGTGGTGCCGACTTGAACCCTGAAAAAAGATCCTTATTTGATAATAATTATAGCCCACGCTCGCCCATATGTCCTAGACGTCGATACCAAACCGTCGGAGACACCATCTTTGAGATTGCTACTGCCGCCTCTCCCATCTGAGTCTCGCCCACTAATTTATAAAGACTACCTATTTGGACTCCCTTTATAACCACCAAACACCCTTTGGATACCTTCAATTGATCTTTCTCTTCGATAAACTTTAAATCTTGCTTACAAAACTTTTCAAGTGATAATAGGCTCTTACGCAGTGCAGGGACATGCCGAACATTAGAAACCGTCCGAATTATACCATCAAACATCTTGATCCGAATATCTCTTACTCCAATCACAAGACAAGTTGTATTGTTATCCAAATAGATAACTCCTCCATCCAATGATTTATATGTATGAAATCACTCCCTAAAAGAAGTCATGTGGAAAGATGCTCCCGAATCTAAGAGCCAATAACGTGCAAGATCAGATCTTTCCAATACCGTCAATGCATCCCCATCATCTGACGTAGCCGAACCACTTTCACTTTCTACTATATTGCTTTGAAAGTTTTTCGATTCAGATTTGTATCAACTCCTTTGACCCGACAATCTTTCTTTATATACCCTATTTTTCACAATTCCAATATTTACCTTCTTTTTGCCCTTGGATTTAGATCGTCTTCCCTCGATCACCACGTTCCCTTTCGAAAGATCTGCCTCGCGCTACCATGGCCTCTCTCGAAGAGCTTCCTTGGCTAGATTTCTACCTCATCTCTTCTGTAACCAATGATGCAACAACAGACTCCATCTTAAGAATTTCGACGTGACTCAAGTTCATGATAAGATTATCCCAAGACTCCGGCATAGAACAAAGTGGAATGCTGGTCTTTCTTCATTATCAATTCTGACATCTAGGGCTGCAAGTTTGCTCACAATGGAATTGAATATACCCAAGTGCTCTTGAACTGATGCTCCTTTCTTCATCTTTAGATTGTATAGTTGCCGTCTTAAATAGATTTTATTAACCAAAACTTATCTTCATAGAGGCTTTTCAATTTTTTTCAAACCCCTTTTGCAGTAGTCTCGGTCTCGATATTGAATAATACCGAATCATCCAACACCAGATAGAGGTTCGCCATTGCCAGCTTATCTTTCTCTTCATATTGCACATCTGTCATCTCTTGAGGTTTGCGTTCTTTCTTTGCAAAGCGATTTCACAACCATCTTTGATCCATACCGCCTGCATCTTCATCTTCCAAAGTGTAAAATTTGATCCATCAAACCTCGGTATCTCGTATTTGTTGTTGTCACCTTGCCCTCCATTGTTTCAGATCAATCCAACTACAAAAGAGTCTCCTGCACTCTGATACCAAATTGAAAGAATAGGCCGTGGATAATCAAGCACACCTCGATCCACACAGCACATAAAATACAGTGGAAACAAGATCATTTTGTAGAGGAAAGATAACTAGAACAAACGTAGAACGCAAAATAGGAGAGATAATCAAGCAATAAAATAGGAGAAGAAAAACACACACCAGATTTACGTGGTTCGGCCCGATTGTTGGCCTACGTCCACGGGCAAAACCTCCTCAACGTTCTTCTATTAATAATCTACGGCACAATGAAGTACAAAATTGGAGAAAAGAAGAAGAAGAAGAAAATAAAGACACTCACACAGACTCTCTTTTACAAAGAAAATACTCTTATTTTCTCTCAAAAAAGGAATCTCACATCTCTTATTTTTCCTCCCTCTTAAACCCTCTTTTTGATTGCTGTTTTCACTGCTCTCAGCCTACAGAACCTTCTCCCAAGTCCTCCCCTTAAATAAGGCTCGTCACCAGATGAATTTAGATCCAAACCTCATCAAAATTGGAGTCCTATCCGCTGTATAATCGAAGAAATAAGCTCGACCGTTGAATCTGCATCGAACGGCCCGAAGACGCCTAAAAAATGATCAAGATCAGGCCTAAATCAATCGGGATTTGATATCAGCCGTTCGATCATCATCGAGAGGGATAAAGACCGTCGGATCGCGCTTCGGTCCACCAGAATCCACGTGGACCCCGAGAAACACTCGAGAAACGGGCGCTCGGTCCACGCGCCTCACCGTGGGCTCGAAACACGGTAGACCATGTGCACCGCGCTCGCGCTGGCCGTGCTCGCACGTGGTTCTAGGCTGGGCCTAGTCTACTGCGGGTCTGGGTTGTTTTTTTTTTTTTTTTTGGACATGGGCTTCACCTTAACATAATGGAGCAGTAATATGAATTGGAGAGGATTCTAAATAATTTTAGAAATCATAAAATGTATATGGATGACTGTATTGTTGTTTCTTCTATTATTGACAAACTTGCTCTCTCACGGAAAGATTTCAAGAGAAGTTTGAAACATAAAAGGATGATATGTCTCTTGAAGAGTTTGCTAACATCCTCCATGTTGAGGAGGAATATCGTTTGCAAGATGAGAACAAGGAGCATAATGCCTCTATCTCAAAAGTCCATGTTGTGGAGGAGGGAGAGTCCTCTAGCCAGATCACAAATAAAAAGTCCAAGCAAATAAGTCATGTCTAGAACAGCAACAATGGACGTAAGAAAAAGTTCAAGAAAAAAGATAACTACCACCATTGTAAAAAACTAGGGCACTACAAATATGAGTGCAGCTTCTTGCTGAACAAGAAGAAGGCAAAAAAGCGGAACCAAAATCTTGTTGCTGTGATCTCTGAGATCAACGTCATGGAAGATGATGGGGGGCATGGTGGATAGACTCCGACGCAACCAAACACGTGTGCAAGAACAAAGACATGTTCAAGACTTTGCAACACGCGGAAGATGAGACTATTCTTTACATGGAAAATGCTTCTACTACACTGGTCAAGGGAAGGGCACCGTGGAACTCGAGTTCACTTCTGAGAAAGTTCTTACCCTTACTGATGTGTTTTATGTATCAGAAGTAAGAAGAATCTTGTGTCGGGTGGTCTTCTGAATAAGCACGGGTTTAAACTAATTATATTTGAAGCTGATAAATTTATACTCTCTAAGAGTAGAATGTTTGTGGAAAGGGTTTTCTGTATGAAGACATATTTAAGTTGAACATTAATACTAAAGTTGTTGTTTCTGCTTATATTGCTGAGTCAAGTTTTAATTTGTGGCATGATCATTTTGGATAACTATAGAAAAATGAATGATATGTCTAAGTTGGAATTAATTCCGCATGTCGATTTTAATGATGATAAATGTAGTACTTGTATGCGTATAAAATTGTTAGAAAATCTTTTTCAAAAATTGATAAATGCTCACAATTACTTGAATTAGTGCATAGTGATATATGTGATTTACGTAGCACTTCTACCATGGGTGGCATTAAATATTTTATTACATTTATTGATGATTATTCTAAATTTTGCTATGTTTATCTGTTACACTCTAAAGATGAAGTATTAGACAAATTTAAAGTATACAAGTCTGAAGTAGAAAAAACTTCTATAAAACGTTTAAGAACTGATAGAGGAGGCAAATATTATAATCCTAATTACTTTGAATCTATTGGTGTTATACATAAAGCTACTGCACCATATACACCGCAACAGGATGGTGTAGCAGAATGCAAAAATAGAGTCTTAATGGAAATGGTTAACTCTATACTTTCTAATTCTGATCTTGGACAAGGATTTTGGGGTGAAGCATTATATGCTGCTTGTCATATATTAAAGAGAGTTTCTACCAAAAGGAGCAACAAGGTCCCATATGAACTCTGGAAAAAATGAAAGCCCAACCTCAATTATCTAAAAGTTTGGGTTCTAGGTCTATTGTTCGGGTTTTGAACCCAAACAAGAAAATTGGGTGAAAGAGGAATTGAATGCACATTTTTGGGATATGCACATAAAAGTAAAGCTTATCAGTTTATGGTAATAGAGCCAAATGATTCAATAAATGTTAATACTATTATTGAATCTAGAGATGCTACATTCGATGAAAGTCGATTTAATAAAATCTCTTAATTCAATGTACAGATCACATGAAGTGGTGACTCTACCTGAGAGGAAATTTCTGAAGATAAATTAGACCTTGAACCTAGAAAAACTAAAAGAGTTAGAAAATTAAAACTTATAGACCAGATTTCTTTATGTTCCTAATGGAAGGGACTAGAGAAGATACTGGTAGACAAATTCCACATTGCTTTAATATGGATGTTGATCCTAAGACATATGAAGAGGCTATAAAGTCTCATGATGCTGCCTTTTGGAAGGAAGCAATTAATGATGAAATGGATTCAATTATGAAAAATAATACTCGGAGATTAGTGTATCTTTTTCTGAATGCAAATCCATTGGATGCAAATGGGTTTTAGAAGAAAATGAAAGCTAACGAAACAATTGATGAATTCAAAGTTAGACTAGTAGCAAAAGGCTTTACACAAAAACAAAGACTTGATTACTTTGATACTTATGCTCCAGTGGTTAGAATTGCAACGATTAGAATGTTTACAACATTGGAATCTATAAATAATCTCATAATTTATTAAATGGATGTTAAAATAGTATTTTTAAATGATGCATTAGAGGAAGAAGTATATATGGATCAACCAAAAGGTTTTGTAGTTCCTGGCCAAGAGCATAAAGTTTGTAAACTTGTTAAATTGATTCAAACAAGCTCCGAAACAATGACATTAAAAATTTGATCAAATTGTACTTGGAATTGGTTTTAGTATGAATCAGTCAGACAAGTATGTCTGTAGTAAATTTAATAATAACAAAGGTGTTATAATATTTGACATGCTGATTTTTGGTACTAATCTAAAACAAATAAAAATTACTAAAGATTTTTTTTAGTAATTTTGATATGAAAGATATGGATATTACAGATGTTATACTTGGAATAAAATTATTAGAGATAAAGATTCTATGTCTCTATCTCAGTCTTATTACATAGAGAAAGTGCTAAAAAAATTTGATCTTTTAGATTGTGCACCTGTTTCAACACCATTTAATCCTAGTATCAAATTTGTATCAAATTCAAGCAGGCCTGTTGTACAATTAGAATATGCGAGAGTTATTGGATGCTTAACATATGCAATGACTTATACAATGGTTGATATTGCATTTGCTGTTGGAAATGCTACAATAAAACAGATTATTAGCGATAAAAATTTTTCATCGTTAATAATCGATTTTCATCGCAAATACATATTAACGATGAAATTTTGGTCACTAATAATTCATCACAAATAATCCCATCGTTGATAATATTTTACGATGAAAAAAAATTTTCGTTGCTAATAAATGATATTTGCGATGAATTTTTTTCATCATTAAAAAAATAGGATGAAAAAATTTAACTAAAAAAGGTATTTACGATGAAAAAAATCATCGATGATAAATAAAAATTAATAGCGATGAAATTATTTTCTTCGCTATTAATTTAAAAAGTTTTAGCGATAAAAAATTTGCGTCACAAAAAAAAAATTTTATAATAAAAATAAGTCATCGCTATTAATTAATAAAAATAATAATATTGAATAATATTAGTGACGAAAATTTTTATCATAAATAAGATAATTTTTGATCCAAATTTACGTCGCTAATAATTATTTACGATAAAAAAAATTTTATCACTGTTAATTATATATTTATTGATAAATTAAATTATGTTAGTAAAATATTTTGATGATGAATATTTCATCAAAAATAATTTCATCGCTAATAATTTATTCATATTTTTTTTAAAAAAATTATGAATATATATATTAAATTATATGTATTATATTTTTATAAATTAAAAAATTAAAATTAAAATTATATAATAAATT
>KE504757.1:912529-934244 GCA_000441515.1 Elaeis oleifera | reverse complement strand
TCAACAAATACTCCAACCAGTATGCAGATGGGAAATAGCAACTTCAAGTACGAAGGTAGGCCAAAAAAGAGAAATTATCTCAAAACTGCATGAAAATATGTGGATTTTTATTTCTTCTGACTATCAGATGATTTGCATTAAAAATGCAGAATGCATGGCAACTGCGAACAATTGTAAAACAAATAGACATGAATTGGTGTAGCTAATAATGCTTTATTTCTACTTTGGGGTTCCTTTATATGCTCCCATCCATGTCAATAAGAACTATTTTCAGTGTGCGGAATACAAAGAAAATGTAAAGGCAACAAGAGAGCCTCAAACAAGTTTGTTTGTCATGAATGGGCTAATAGACCATGGTATCACGAACAGATGATGGTCAACAACATTTCTGGTTGTTTGCTCCCATATAAGCTTTTGAGGTGGCTCGACCTTTCTGCAAGGTGTCCTGCCTTAGTGTTAATAATGCAATTGCATGAAAGGAAATTGTACAAGTAGCCATGTCATCTATAACTTCAGAAATCCACCGCATAGAAGATCTCACAGGAAAAGAAACTTCTAGATAACGTTCTACCCAATATTCTTGACAATTTTGTGCATTGGCATGACATAGGTTGCAATGCTGAGCATTAAAAAGAATTGGGGATTTTCAACTGAAGGTACCAAATTGGAAGGATTCAAGTGGGAACAAAATAGGCTGCCAAGAAAGCAAATATAATGGGGTTTAAACTGAATACTCTGAAACTCCATTTCTCCCTTCTTTTCCTTGCACCATCAGGTACATGATTTCTCAAAACAAAAAAAAATCAGAAGAAACCTCTGTTTTGCTGTAGATATATACATCAAGATGGTTTTACCAGCAACCCGTCAAAACATCCATACAGATCACGGGAACACATTAAAATATATATAAACAAAAATTGGCATCACTAACTGTTATTTCTTATTTGTGACTTTTGAAATGAATTTTTTTCCCCTTTTTCTTTTGAAGGAAGATGGAGGGACTGAGACCTCCCCCCAAATTGAAGTGAAAATCTTCATCAGTAAAGCTGTAATCACTAAGTCAAAAGTTCTTAATGCAATGGAAGGTGCTTCTGAAGTAGTTGCAATAGCTACTGCTTCTTTTCTTCTCTATCATTGGTCAAGGCAAATGGCTACCTCTTCTTCTGTCATTCTATCAACTTTTGGACATTGCACCAAACACGATCCTTTCTCTACCTTGACAGCTATTTTGATATCCTAATCAAGTCCAGAGCTATTTTGATATACTAATCTCAGTCCATCTCTTCTTCTGCTATCTTCCTCTTTTTTATTCAGATGAGCAAGAAAAACCAATGGAAAAGACATCTCCTGGAACAATGAGAGAGAGTGAGAAAGGATTCCAGCAGATGCCTTTCTTTCTTTTCAAAAGGAAACGCATCTCTTGGAATCCTTTCTTGCTCGCTTTCTAATTGTTCTTCTCTTGCGCAACCATCAACTGGTCATCAAACTTCAGTAGCTCTTTTGGAGCTTCCTGTGTTTGCTTAGATTGTACAATATTAAGTTTCTCAATTTTTCAATTTAAATTCACAGCGAACAGCACAAAATGAACCCATCTATTCTGGCCAAAAGAGACCTGGATCGCAGCACTCAAGATGTGGAGATGGTGCTGCAGAGAATTGGCATCCCTTCCATGCCTTCTAGTCAGGAAGGCAGGTGCTTTGAGGAACTCAAGGGCTATGATGAGCTTTCCTTCATGTTTAAGCCTGGCTTGGAGGAAGTGAAGGAGACATTCTGTGTGTTCGACGACAACTTCGATGGGTTCATAGATGCAGTGAAACTGCAGAATTTTCTCCCAAGACCGGGCTGCAAAGAAGGTCTGTCTGTCCTTGGAAGCACGCAAACAATGATGAAAGCAGGGATGGGACAGATTGACTTCAATGACTGTGTCAAGTTAATGGAGAGCAGCTTCTGCTGATAATTCTACTGCTATTATAACTGCTACTACGGCCTGTACTTCAATTTACTTGTATGACACAAGTTCTTTTTCGACAGAACTTGTATGACAGAAGTTGAAATAGAATTATTTCTTTTGCAACATAATGCAGTCACACTCTGTTTTAGTGTCTTCGATCCTTCTATTTTACTAGTGAGATCAACTTATGCGAAATATCGAGTGGTTATTGCCTTCCCTATCGTAAAAAAATAAAATAAAAATCAACTGATGCATGTTTGTCCACCGTCTCAATAAAAAAATTTGACTTTCATTTAAATCTTATCATCCCCATCATTAAAAAAATTATTTACGAATATCACGATTACTCATGATCATCATAAATTTATTTATATTTTAATATTTTTTAATTTATAGATCATAGATTAAACCTATCCTCATGCCATTTTGTCACGATCCAAAGCTCACCAAAAAAAATTAGACAAAAATATTATTAAATTTTTGATTATATATAAATATTCAAATTTATCTAATACACAGCTGATATAAAATTAAATATATACTAATATGGATCCTTATAACTAATTTTTGTAGAAATCAAAATGCATAAAATTCAGATTAAAAGTAAAAAGAACTTCACGGAGAGGGAAGACATTCAGCTGGAACAAAGCAAAATCAGTATCCATAACAAAGGGCTTAATTTTCAAAATCACAATTTGTTAACAGTAAACTCTTCTAAGCGCAATGCACCGCGGAAATGGACCGACAGCATGGTGGTTTCAGAAACTATAGTTTTGTCAGGCCTTGTACCGAAAACTTGGGGCATGTCATCAAGAGCTGTCATCTTTGCAGCTTCAGCAGCTTTGAAATGTCACAAGATTCTGATAAACCATCAATACAGACACTGTTGAACGCATTCATCTTTAAGTCATAGACGCTCTCTCTCTCTCTCTCTGCATGTACTCATCTCATCCATTACTCTAATATTTTATTATATATTACATTCAGAGAAAAGTCAAAACGTAAATGATTGATGCTGACAACCTAACAGAGTTGCAAGTTTCTCTTCCTTCTACCTGGTTGTGAAAGCTGCGGGAGGAAGTTGTGAAGGATGTAACAGAACAACTGACAATAAGAACTGGATGTCTCGAATCTAGATGCAATTAAGCTAAGGAAGAGTAGTATCAAGGGATTTAATTGGGACTAGACATAAGATGGAGGTCAGTCCGGGGAGGACCTCCATTTGCTGTGGATTTTGCAAGCCGTTATGATTGGATGGGTCAAAGCAAGGTTATCTGGTCCTCGGTGTCTTTAGTTTTGCTCTTGCTTCTTAGGGCCTCGGGGAGTAATCCGCGAACAGCCGGACCAATCCACCCCACACGTAGCCCGTATCTAACGAGAAGGGAAAAAAATCTTTCAAGATTTTGTTTTCGGAGGCTGTTCGACGCTTTTCCTTCCCCTTCACATGCTTTCTGTGATCATTGCCTCTATCCATCCATCCTGCCAGATCTCTCCGGATCTGTTGGGATTTCCCCATAAAATCCCTTATATTTTCTTCCCCTGTTTTAGATCCGATAGTAATCAAGTGAAAGCAAGACTGAAATCTACGTCATCGGTATAAACACTTAGGATCTATTTGGATCATCCTGTGCAATAATTTATAAGGATCCATGCCAGGCGAGACTCAAATTCATAGTATTCATATGAATCTTTTCAAAGAGGACCGGTCCAAATTCCACAAGGATAAAAAAAAAAATCGTTGGATCCTCTTTCTATCATACAAGAATGGACTGAAAGACGTCCAACTGATACAAGCTAGGCCAAGCCTTATATCCTATAATACTAGATATAATTTGTGCATATAATTTACAAGATCATGTTGGATGAGCCAAATCCGATTCTTGTTAGATTTTCGATCCAATTCTACAAAAAAATCCAAGCAAGTCCTAATTGAATTTATAGATTGAGTTGGTATTTTTCTTCTGCTCAATGAATCAAGTTCATTTAGAGTAGTATTAGAGAATTTATTTTTAAAATACCATAGATTTTACCTCAAATATTAAAATTAATTAATAATATAAATATTTTTTTGATATATCATTTTGAATTTATGAAGATAATAATAACAGACATGAACATTACATGCTAAAAAAATTAGTAAAAGAAGAAGAAAGAATTTAAAATAGGATATGTAAAATATGTGGATTAGGTAAAGAGTATTATTTTAAAAAATTAATTTACAAAAGAATACAATTTGTAACGGACGATATCCCATCTTTCTAGGATGCCGACTTCTTCCAAGTCATTCTCTTCACCGATCACCATGCCGTTCTTGTTTTGTCCAACAAGGATCCAAATACCTTTTTTGGGGGGGAGGGGGGTGGGGAATCAAAATACAAGACTTCAGACAGGGGTTGATAGTTGTGATTATGAGCAAAGTTTATGATGGTCTATGCCATTCAATGGTTTCTTTGCTGCATGGCGCCATCAAAACCAGCATAATTACAACAATACGATTGATCCAGGACATTAGATGCATGGATATATCTTCGATGCATGCTCTTCCATAATCACTCCATCATCATCCAAAAGCAGTTCCATGGTAGGAAGGCATTGGTCATCAATTTATATCAACAAGGTTGGTTTTATTTACAAAAAAAAGGCCTCGTTCCTAGAGAAGCAAGAGAGAAATGATAGGAAAGAAGACCATCAGGAAAGTGAACGTTGGCAATGAAGCACGAACTGGGGTCAGGCAGGAACATGGTCTGACAAACTATCTCATGAACTGGGCCTGGTGGGTAGGTGTACATCATCTCATGATGATGTTGTGTGAGGGGAGGGAGTGTGTCATGTGTGAGCCCAGAATACACGCATAAGATCCTAGGCCCTGACCATTCATTGGGTGCAGAACAAAAGTTGCAGGGCTTCCATGCCTATAAGGGAAGGAGGGGGAAAGCATGACACAACGTGCCATGATTCCCTTGTTGGTGAGCAGCAATAACAGTTGCACACCTTGGCCATTAATGCATGTCAATTTGCTGCTGAAAGGGGAGGAAAGAATCTGTATCTATGCGAAGTCTGAGATCTGCTGCAGGTCCATGAAGGCCGAAGCCTGATTGGATGCTCCCACTGCCCCATGCTTGAACACTGTTCTCACCTTCACTCCACGAAGAGACTGTTTTGTGGCCACATAAATTCTCACCTTCACTTCGCATTAAGAGAGTTGTTTAGCCAAACATCACTCAAAGGCTTTCTGGAGTCTTATAGTTGAAATTACCTACAACTTAAACTGCATTGTAACTTAAATTGCGGTAGCTAACTTATATGAAAGTTCATTTTTTATACTGGGAAGAAATATATAGAAAATTGGACCATGTTAATAGATATTTCATCAAACACCTTGCAAGTAGATGCTATGGGACAAAGCACTAAACGTACATGGAGACAAGGTATTCAAGATGAAGAGGTTGGTCTCAAAGTCACTAGCAACAAGAGCCTGGATGTGGTTATAAGTGCCCATGAAGAGAGCAGGCAAGGCAACAATGCAGGCTTTGAGATGCACGGAGAAGGTGAAGGAGACGATGGGGCAAAGGCACCACATCATAGAGTAGGGGTAAGAGGTGGGCAGTGGTGAAGGAGGAGAAGAAAGGATGAGGTGGAGGAGAGAAAAGGAAGAAAAATTTTTTTTCCAAAAAAAAAAGACTGCTGATCATTGTAGCTCATCTTATGGCCATTTTATTATAATCTGACCAACCATAAGATAGCCTTGAGTTGCAGCCCAACGGGCAACCCAACTTACTGAGCAAGCTGAGTTGCAAACGTCCAAGAAAGCATACCACCTTATATTTATAACTCGAGCTCTATGCGACTCCACTTGCATGACTCCAAACAGTGACTCAGATGCAATGCCAACCATAATTATCCACAAAGATGCCCAAAGAGGTAAAAGTAGATGTTGATATATCATATAACTGTTTCATATGGCTAGTCGTATCAAACCATCAAAATTATATAATAGACCAATGTTAGCAATGACTGACCATTATTATATCTATCAAAGAAAATAACACAAGTATAGATATGTAGGGCAGCGTCCAAGCAGCATCCGAATCTATCTCCGACCCACACACACTTGTAAAATCTAAACAGTCTAAAAACCCAAATAGCAACATATGATAGCATCAATATATTTTCAATTTTATTTCAAACAGTAATATATTCAAGTTAGTAAGTTTTATCTTAAACAATTAGAAATCAACCATTTAACCACACATAGTTGTACAATTAGGCAGATGCAGTTAATTTTATATGTTATTTTCATTCAATCATTCGTTGTTTAGTTTAAAAATAATAAACAAAATTGGAAGAATCGGACATAATTGGATTTGAAAATAGCACTTTATGAAACATAATATTAACATTTAATTCATATCTATATCCACTTAGAAAATAGGCTGTAGTGTTCAATGAGCATCCACATCGATATTGATATTCATCAAACAACGTATCTATCCGGCTTTTTCCTCATCATTTTTCAATATCACTAAATATTATCTATTGCAGCTGAGAGGATGACCTGTCTTAGACTATTGAGCTAGAGTCGGGAAGAAGATGATATGATGATCTTCAAAACTTTAGGGAGGTGCGTGCGCCGATGCTGAATTCTTGATCGATCCTATGAATCGAGTCTTACAAAACTACTAAAACAAAAAATCCTCACGTTAGAAGATTTTCTGACAGTGAACCTTTCGATACTTAAGTTAATTCTTCACGAAAGCAAATAGTAGAGATTTGAGTTCTTAAAAAAAATTAATGATGATCAAAAGTCGAGTATAAGGTGGGACGAAATTCAAGTTGAAGTATAAGATACTATATGAAATGAGAGAATGTTCTGATAGAGTCAGGATTGCAATCCTATTCTGACAGCTATTCAATGATCAGTGATCATGTTAATGCTCCTCAATATAGAAACGTGCGAGGTTGTTATTGGATCACGAGCATCATGATGGAGGGAGCATTTCAGATGTATCATCATCCATCTCTCAAGTGATACATTATGGAAAGCTCTATTATTTAATCGTTCATAAATTAGTATCAACTATTATCGCAAACTTGTGCAAGGGCAGTGAAGTCTTTTCCTTTTCTCAAACACATAATAACGAGATTTTCTTTTTCTGTTGTTGTACCTCTCTTCCCAGTAGGAAATTTTGTGCTCAAACGTGCAGAGGTGTTCCGGGGCATAGGTAACTCTTCTACCATTCCAAGAAGCCTCTGAGGAAAATAGAAAACCTCTTCACTCTAATCATTTATGATTGTTTCCTCGTTGTAGTTGACAAATTTGCAGATAATTGCAAAACATGAAGAACTCTGTAGTCGACAATAAGCACACCCTACAGTTTTGTTTAGCGATTTTTTTTAATCAAATTATGAAGAGAACATAAAAGTCTGATCAAAAGGAGAATGGTTACAATGCCATGTCAGAAGAAACATCACATGTGAGACACCTTACATTGTGCTCTATGTATCTTATAAGCTCCGTGAGTTTGTCCTTCCTACTGGTACTGGGTGAGAGAAAGAAAAATGCAGAAGGGTGACGATGCAATCTACTTGACTAATTATTTTCATCTATAAAAAGGTTAGGTTTCAAGAAAAGTGGACCAGGTGTCAAAGTTACATAGAACTTGAGGTAAGAGAATATTTCTTACGTTACTTTTTTGCCACCCACCTCAACTGCAGTGCTCTCATTTACCCATCATGGCTTACGGGTTTCTAAACTTCTAAGCACTATGCACCACCTCTAGAAAACTAACCCTCTTCTTCTTGGGCTTGGTCTTTCTGTCCCTTCATGTGGCTCCTACTCCAAGGAAATCTATGAAAGTTGGCGAGACGGTGGCTTCAAGTGGCTGCCTCTTTGTTCTCATCGGACGACGACGATTCAAGATTTGAAACCCGGGATGCAGCTGAGGCTGTGGAATCTGAATAGTGGGATGCATGGCTTGGCTGCTGCATTGCAAACATAAATGGAGGATGATGGTAAAACCCCATGAAAGAATCATCCCTTGGCCAATCCCAGGAGCTGTTGCTATTGAAATTGGCATTGTCATGACCCCTGCTACCTGCACCCACACCAAACACACAACGAAGTCAGAAAGGAAAGGGAAAAGATAATACTTATTCGACCTTCGCATAGTCGAACAATTAAATTCTTCAAATTTGTTTGGATTTTGATGGAAAGTTGGGACCAGTTCTACCCTGGATATGGAGAGCTTGTTCTTGTTCTTTTTTGCCCTTCCTGTTTCATTTTATTGTAAATTTCTACACATGTTGGCCTGCCATTTATATAGGAAGGTAATTTCCGGGTGTTGTGGACACTGAAGTACAGCTAGCTTCTGTAGAAGCTTGCCCTGCTTGAAGTCCTGGCGTGATCTAGTTTTGATCTCCACTTCTCTTTTCAAGCAAGCTTTAGTGGGAACTGGTTTATGGAAGTGGGGAATATGTACCAAACTAGTTGCCAAGATCTTTAAAGCTGGCGGTTTGGAAAGAAGAGAGGAAAGTAAAGGGCTTTAAGTACGGTGGAAACAACGCCCCAGCCACAGGTGAGAAATTGTATAAAATTTAATGGAACCGATGCAACATGGTACTAGAACCAAGTGATCCATATGCAGCAGTAACAGTAGTAGTAATCATAGAAGACGAAGAAGAAAACGTGGCAGCAGGCACAAACCAGAAAAGAAATCAAAGGGTGTTTGCTGGGTATAAAAGCCATCGTGACTTAAGAGGGAATCCCCTACTCCGAGTGCCATGTGATGTGAGCCAATGGAGCCATTGATGGCAGCAGGAAATGTGAAGGAAGAAGAAGGACAGCGACCAAACCCACAGACTGCCGCTGTAGTAGTAGTTGTTGTTGTTGTTGCAGCTTCCTCCAGTCTCCTTTGGACAGCTTGGCTCAGCTTCCTCCTCCTATATGCATTGGACTGCTCCCTATACTTCCTAGCCATGATCACATGCCAGTGGTTTTTGACAGCATTGTCAGTCCTCCCTGGGAAAAGCCTTGCAATCATGGCCCATTTGTTCCCATACAATCTGTGAGCAGCCATTAGCTTCTCCTCCTCCTCCTCACTAAAGCCCTTCTGTTGATCCTGGGGTCCAGCTGGTTGAACCACCTCAGCCTACAACTCTTCCTTAAACCCCAGAGACCAAATAGTAATATATTATCAAGTAAACTGAAATCAATCAAGAAAGTCCCAATGCTTGGGACTTTAAGCCGGCAGAGTAATATTATAATGAAACCAAAAAACAAGGTAACTTGTTTCTTTTACCTGATCTACCTTCCAGCTTCTCTGCTATGAGGTTCCAGTTCTGAGGACCATAGATAGCTACAAGCTCTCTGAGCTTGGAATCCTCTGCAGGCCTCCAATGGCCTCTGGCGCAGAGCTTTGATTGACCACAGTCAACAGTCTCCTTCCCACCCAGTGAGCCCTCATTGGTGGTGTTCTCTCCATCCGGGCTTTCCTCTCCAATGGCACTAGGCTCCTTCTCTCCAGAGCCATCACTGCCATCGGAACACTTGTGCCCCACCTCGCTTTGCTGCGCAAAAGGGAAGTCCAAGAGGTCTTCTCAGAGCTCTTGGTGCAAGGATGATTCCCGGCTGAGGTGGTTGGGTTGATGGAGAGGGAACTTATGTCAGCAAACACCCCTTGGAAGAGGAAGGAGAGGAAGAGTAGTTCCTAAAGCCACACCTGGTATCCATGCCTTCACTTCCACCACACTGTTGCAAGGCCATGAAGAGAGACAAGCAGGAGCAGAAGAGAAGGGAGAAGGAGAGAGAGAGCAGAAGAGGAGAGCTTAAAAGATAGAGGGGCTCGGGGTGGGAGGGCAAACAAAACTAGAAGGAACAAAGCGTTCTAACAGAAACCCACGCAACTCTTCTTGCTATCAGGTTTTCATGACCACTCCCTGACTGGCCCAGCTGTCACCCTTTCACATCTTTAACAACCCCCGCTCCCTCTGCCCCACGTGTGGATGTCATCTCACCACATGTGTGAGATGTAAATATTTCTCCTCTCTCTCTCTCTACATCTCAGACCATCTTAATGGCCGTCTATCTCTCTCTCCTTGACAAAGGAACTCTACTGTGCTGTCTGGTTGTATGAGCCCTGCAGAGGCCTAGACAGAGCTTTCTTTCAAGGGCGCGAAATTGAGCTTTGACACGACTCCCTCTGTCCCAACCCCAGCCCTAGTAAATATAGCACATCTCTGGCTCTCTCTCTCTCTCTCTCTCTCTCTCTCTCTCAGTCCTTTAACTTGAGAGGGGAGTTAACCTGGGTTTCAGTTAACCACCTGAAGTAGACTGAACAAAGAAAGAAACCCGTTGCAAGAATGAATGCCCTTAGAAAATGTTCTGGACTAATGGGAACAGTCCAAAAGGACAACAATGGCTCCAGGTTGGACTAACACCCATTTCTTCAAGCAGTTATTCCAAAGGTTCTTTCTTTCTTGTCCTCTTGCGTGAGTCCGAGTGAGACTTTGAGGCCTTTCTTGCACCAAATCCACTTCCTAAATTTCTGCGGCCACCCATAAAAGCACTCATCTTTCAATCAAAGCCACCTCTTAATCAGTTAATAACTTGTTCCAGAAAAACGCCAACGCTTCATTCCAGTCGAGTCTTGAACGAAAACGCTGCACCAGAATGGACATTTTAACTGTTCCTGAGGTTAGCCTTCACAAAATCTCCTTCCCATCGGAGCCTCTCATCCCCACAGCACTCCACATGAACAGAACAAGCATTCACCCAAAAAAACCCAGTACAAGGGTCTACAAGTTTCCATAAGAGGAATGTACCGACCTGCAGTCCCGTGCCCTGGGGCATCCACCGCCCCGCAAAGACCATTTAAGGACCTTCTTGTCCTCTCCCACAGCCACTGTTTACCCTGTGGAAATTGGCAAACCCTGTGACAGACGTTTCATTCAATGAGGTGTCCACAGTGCAGCAGGAATGTACCCCACCCTGCTAGGAAAAGAGGGGAGAACTGAGGTGCTGCAGTCAAAAAAAATCCAGCAGCTTTGAAGGACTGATATGGGGAACAACCTAACTAAACTTACGTGGGGAGTACTTGGACGCATAGGAGTTCTCTTTAATAGGCCATCAACAGGGCCAAATGGCATTAATCCTTAGCCCATGAATGGCCATCTTGCTGCTAGAGTTCTAGTCTGTTACTAGTTTGCACCCACTCATGCAAAGCCTGAGACCATGGCGCTATCTGAGTGAATGTAGCCACATGCATTAGTTGTTCTTTAAGATCTTACCCTTCCCTGGGAGGCAAAGCATTTAAAGTTGCGCTGACTGGGAAGTCATTTTGGAAAAGGAGCACATACGAGAGAAAATATCACAGACTAACAATTTGGAAGGTCTTGGGTGGACCCATATGTTACCATTTATAGAGAGATGACAAACGAGTTTACGAGGAGGAAGCTAATATTTTTAAGTCCACAACTTTTTTGCCATTCATTTTGTGATGTCTCGGTAGCATGGATGTAATAGTTGTTGAGCAATTTGTGCAATCAATTTGTTTGTAATCGGAGAAGTTACCCAGATCTCCTAAAAGAGCGTCTCATAATGCATTTGAGTGCTTGTAAATCAACCCAAAAGTGAATCTATTTATAGCTTGGTGACATCAACATCTTTTCAGATAAAAGACAACAATATCCATGCAAACCCTTGCTCAGTCTGTTCACTATCATGTTGTATTTATTGATCCTTATTTGGCATCATTTAAATCAAGAGACACATCACACTGCAACCTTTCCTTGTTTCCTGTACACCCGAGATGGTATCTTAGGTTTCTCCCTCCTCCATGAACTCCATAACAAAAAGCTGATCTCCTCTATATATTTAATAGCATCAATTATTACCTTCATAGTGCATCAACACTTTAGTATCTAATTTTACAAAATTTATTCACTAAGCTGCTCCAAGTTTTTCCATTTAATTGCTTGTATGAACTGCATAAAACCATTATATTGCTCTAAAGTTTGAGAAATTATTAGATGGACCAGGTTCACCATGGACTTAGGCTGAAATGACTCTATTTCCGTCCTCTTTCTTCTTTTTCACGTGTAATAGCTGTACTTAACCAGTGACGCCCCTCTCCTTGGCACTTCCAATGGGGGAAATTCTGGAGTTTGAATTCGAATGTAGTTCACTGAAGAGCATAAATGCTCAAATACTAGTTCTGTCCCTAAAATTGTCATTCAATTAATTATCCCAGGATCAAAAGTTTGTAAGGCACAGGGTTAGCAGTCTCACTGTATGACAAGCTACTTGCATCGAGATAGTCATCAATATCTCTGCAGTTCTCTTCAGCACAATGACATAAACTATAAGGCTTTGGGGGTTGCACATTGTTGCAAAGAATGTGGTTACTTAAACATACACTTGCAGAAAATGATGCACAGAAAGCATTGCTGGAAAATTCAAATGATTTCAGTAGTTAAGGATCAGTTATTCTATGAAAGCAACATGGCCAAGAAGGTTCCATTACAACCACTTGCCTAGCAAATAAATGTTGGAGACCCAGTTAAATTTACTAAGGAAGATGGATTCACATGGGCTTGCCTATGACTGTCCTACCTTTCATCTATGTATTCTATCCCACAAGAGAAAAAAGGGGGCCAAAAAAAACATCCAAGGCCTCCTCTTTGTTGGTAACCACTATGAACTAGAAGCACAAAAACACAAAGGCACCTATTTGGCAGCTGTCAGTGTTAATATTGATGAAAAAAGCTCTTCCAGTAGTCATAGCTCATCACAATGTCTGGGTTTTAGTTGCCCTTGTCATGTTGAAGGAACTGGTAGTCATTGTCAAGGAAATAGTTAAAATATTGCTTGAGGTCCATACATGTTCAATTAACAATATGTACCTTGCATGCATAAAAACAGTTAATGCAGAACATCATTGTGAGGTCAGACTTCCAAAGAGCTGATTTATATGTCTAATGATATGTGGACACATAGTGCACCAAAACTAATGCTGTGGTGAAACCCTGCTAATTAATCCCTGATAAAAATAATAGTGCTTGATATCACTCCAAATGCCTATTAATATGTTTAAATTAGTTCTCCAAAATAATGGTTGAATTGCCTACTCACTGATGTAAACTCAAGGAAAGGCCCCTGGGTCTGTTGGATGGTCTAACACCATACAGAGATAAAGGATCTAAGAATGGGTGTGGGTCAGTCCCTATACATGTCCTTCGGTGGAGTTACTGATGACAATTATAACTACTGAACCATGTCATCCCCTTAGCTCTTTGAGGCCCCAGAAGGAATTCCAGAAGTGGGGTGGTGGTGTTGTTAAGAGAAGTGATGATGCCATAAAGGAACTCCAAAGATGGCATGGATCAGTTATGATTTAGTGGGATATGGAGGTTGGATGGAATGAAGGAGAGGGCCCTCCCTGAGTCCCTAACCACCTCCCTTGTTCCTATTTACTCTGAGACAGATGACAAGAGTTCTCCTGGTCCCCAACTTTTCAGACCACCCAGAGAATGGAAGGGTGCAAAACCTTGCAAGATGATTAAAAAATAGCATAGGAGGAGAATATCTTTGCTTCCATCATATAATCCTCACCTCCAGACAAATTAAGGGAGTTTTTTTTCCATCTCTCTTAGATCAATTGTGAGTGATGGGAAACAAAGACATATCCAAGGGTGGAACACTTTATAGTCCTCTCTCTTCCCGAGTATCTAGCACCAGAAACCGACCGATTCTAAAGTTCTTCAAATCAACCCTTTTCCTTCTGTTTTCGTGACCCCCCACGTCAAAGTTTTTATTGCTTTGGGATTAGTTTTTTTTCCATTCTACCTATCAATCGGTTTGATAAGACCTAGAGGTTTTCTTTAAATTTTTATAAAAAAGACTACAATTTTGAAAAGGACATCTATCACATTATAAAAAGCTGGTAGGCTGGTATTGTTTTCAGATTTCAGAGGAAGGGGTGGTGAATGCTCCACCGAGGAGAGAGAGGGGGGAGGCGAAAGACTTCTTACGGAAAAGGAATGGGTTGGCAGAAAAGACCGAACCTTTGCGTGCCTGAGCTGTTATTTTTTGAACATTACCACATATGCTTTAGCGGTGACATTAGAAGTGAGATAAAATGACAAATCTTGAAGCAATCAAAAAATACATGTGCTTGTGTACAAACTATGAACATAAATTTTAGTGGCTGATTGGTATATAGAAACATTAGGAGATATGAGATGGGTCCACCATATAAAGAAGGGGTCTGCATCAAAAGATTTTGTTGGCTCTATCCCCTTGGATTTATATGAAAAGGATGGGTGGTGGTGCACCATCAAAGCAGTAGATGTTTGCCCCCAACTTCCCTTGATCTCCATGTTGGGAAACCTTGGCCACCCTCAATACAAGACAAAACAACTCTAGAATAAGATTCGAAGGGCAAAGAATAAAGTCTCAAAGGATAAAAGCAAATTTGGAAGGACTTCTACTCTAGGATTACAATGTGGATATGGGTAAAATAAAGATCACTTGCTTTTAAAGTCTCCTGCTACACTTGCCCCCAACCTTACCTAACCTTTCTGATCGCGAAGAAGTAATGCTACACCAACCAAATGGCCTGGATATTCAAATTTTGATGCACTAATTTATGTGTTCATAAATTATGTGTTCATGAGCTGAACTAATTTAGTCTAGAATCTATAGAAGACTAATTGCCATAAAACATGGTTAGACATGGGTGGATTGTTATTTAGATGGCTACAGCATGCTCGCATATTGCACAACAGCAAGCTCTTGTTAAGGAAGCTCACGTATTTTATTGCACACCATGGAGAGAGGGGAGAAAATATATCAATTAAGTCCCTGTACTCAAAAGAAGTAGAGACTATGATGGATTCTACACAGAGGTCTTTATGGTCTGTGAGACAATTATAACAA
This sequence comes from Elaeis oleifera, assembly GCA_000441515.1. Taxonomy (NCBI): domain Eukaryota; kingdom Viridiplantae; phylum Streptophyta; class Magnoliopsida; order Arecales; family Arecaceae; genus Elaeis; species Elaeis oleifera. The sequence continues at coordinate 919,359 of KE504757.1, read as the reverse complement.
CCTATGACTCAAAATGTGCAAGGTTATTCTCCCAGAGAACAGTGCTATCAATGCCTGCTTCTCAGTCTCTCTCTTTTACCGGAAGCCTAACATGAAATATTGCCCGAATCCATTGGCACAAACATGTCCCATCCCCCACAACCAACTGATGGGGAGGCATTATGCTGACATGAAGCCTATGTATGCATGATATGTGGATGCTATTTATGTAAGTTTGGGGTGGTACTGTGCCTATAGCATTTAACTAGGCCAGCACACTAGAAAGACGTTAACTCTTTTTTTTTTTTTTTTGCCTTTTATGATACTAAAAAGACTTAAGTCACAACTTATTGATGTTATGAACAATATGGAAGTATGAAGTACTTGGGAAAGAAACAACGTGTAAGGATGAGGAAATTTTCATGAGACAGTCCACTAGTGCTCGTTTTTTGCACACTCAGTTTAATATTGAAAATTAAATTTACTTAGACTTCTGCTTAATTCCATGCTAACACACACCATGATATGTTTCTAAATATCCTCTATATCATCAGGTATGTACTCTAAAAGAATGATCTTATATTATTTCACAATGTATGAGGACAAAATAAAGGAAAACATCTTATAATAGATAGGGATGTGCGAGAACAAGATATCATGAGAAAATTCAGAAGAACCATGGCTTTCCTGAGGCTCTTGTAGGTTCACTAAAACAGGTCATGCATGTCATAGGGTCCTTCCAAGGATCTAAAATATAGTAGCCTCATGAGTTTCCTCTTAAAAAAATAAATACATCAGAAGAACAGAAGAAGACAGAGGTAACTTGGTCTCACAATCACCACCAAACAAGAAGTGCAGCTTTTTAGTGCAATGGATGGATGGATGGCAGAGGGATCCGATCGTTTGTCCAATCAATCACAACCAGTGGGATTTAAAGTTAAATATCGCGGTCATTTCCAAGGAACAGCCAACTGAATACCACATTTTAAGTCTTTTAACTCACTCTCTTCCGTGTGGAGAGGGGCAAGACAGGCCAGAGGGCAGTTACTTGCTGCCAGACCAGCGAGTCTGGTGACCAAAAACCTACCGCCTTGTAGTAGGGGCTCTCACTATTTCCACCTTCATAAAGGCGGACACATAGGAAGCTCCTATGGAAAAGGACAAGCAAAGACGGATAGTAGGAGCTTCTTGTAGTGTCTGGGTTCGTGTGGTTGGCTTTTTTTTTTTTGGTTAATAATACAAGCTTTGGGATCACCATTGAAATAGTTGTAACTCATGGATCTTTACATTGTTATGTCCCACCTCTAATAGATGTCATGAAGTTGTAGGACTCTGTGAATGATGAGCTCAAGAAAACTACTTGAATGTGCCAAAAAAATGTTATGAACGATGATAATAGCAACGGCCAAAGATCTACACGACCCTTACAATGAGTGTCTAAGTGATTGTCGAAAACCCAAGTGAAGCAGGATTTTTGGCTAAGTAGTTAAGGGTTATCCATTAGGACTCTTAGTTTATTGCATTATCATATGAAGGGAAAAAAATTCTGTCGTTTTTACTTCTTTTTTTAGGGAAAGGCCTCACATATATTAAACTGTATTCAAGAAAACTGAAGGAAACCAGATATAGAGATTGTAACACTACAAATATTGTTATTATTATCAATGACAATTGCATTCTTCCGATACTACTAAATTCTAAATCTTCCAAGTTTTTCTCTAGTGGTAATAGAAATAAAATAAGGGCATCTCTATTCATGAGACTCTTGCTGTTGTAAGATTTAGAAAGGGTCACATTTGTACAAACTTAATTTTGTATATCGAGAGGGTATTTGCATGTTTTGAATCCATGATATCTAAGTCACAGACTCACAGTAGAGCATTTTCTAATAGTAATAATAACAGAAATCTAATTGCCAAACCTTCCAAGAATTTCCTTATAAAAAACAAAAAATCTCTTTGTTGGCCTATTCGAACCTCATCTTATATTTATAGGTTTATACAAGGGCAACAACAAAAAATATTGGATTACTTATAATTGTAATTGTCCATGTCCTCTCTCCTAATCTAACATAACTGTAATCGTCGGCATCCTATCTCCTAATGTAACATAATTGAAGTGCCAGTGTCCTTGCTCCTAACGTAACGTGTTAGAAAATGCTACCCAGGCTGAATTATTAAAAAATAATGATAATATCTATGAGAGCCCATAATTAACCCATAGCTCGAGAAATTTTTTGGGCACCGCGAGCAGTGTAGAAAATCCGATATGGAGCACATCGTTTTATGTGATTGATCCATGTAGCCACTGCTTTCCAATGCGTATTTAATGTCTGCAGTTTCGCTTTTCTGTTTAAAAATTTTATATGATAAAATATTTTATTTTTAAAAAATTATAACATCTTATGACATATTATGACTTCCTATATACAGGATATCATAATATGACATAGAAAACTATGACATCCTACGCATATTATGACATCTTATGTCAAATTATGACTTCCTGCATGCAGGATGTCATAATATGACTCTGGATATCAAAATATGAAAGGAGTATTTTTGTCCAACCACTTTTAATGTACATTTAATGCTTGCAGCTTTACTTTTTGTTTGAAAATTTTGAATGAGAAAATACTCTTATTTTTGAAAAAATTATGATACCCTGTGCATATTATGACATCCTGCGTTATATTATGACATTCTGTGGACAAAAATTATGACTTTCTAAATGCAGAATATCATGATATGGACATAAGATATCATAATTTTTCAAAAATAGAGATATTTTCGTTATTCGAAATTTTAAATTAAAAATAAACTGCAGGCATTAAATGTACATTGAAAATAACCACTACGTGGATCAATCGGATAAGACGGTGCACTCCACATCAGATTTTCTACCAGTACTCTCAAATATATTCAATAAGAGCTTTACAAGCAATTTTGAGGAAATGAGAATTTCTAATATGAAGCACAAAGCTATTTGAACATGAACCTAATGCATACAATGCACCTACTGAGCTACAGCTTAATTGCACACTCCAATGCATATAATGCACCTAAAGTCCTTCACATTAGAACGCTCTTGCTTGCAGACTCGAGGGGTACAATGGACCTTCATTATCGTTTAAGCCATTACAACTGGTAATGGTCTAAGTTGATTATTAGCAATTCCCTGAAACACTTTGGAAGGTCATTATCTCATTAGTCCCTCGTTTGAATGAGTAGAGGGTGAACCGCCACAGAGGGGCCCAACAACAGAGGAGAGGCGAAGAAAATGCCCGATGTGAGCAGAGTCAAAAATTTCAGTTGATGGGATCTTAGGGGTGGTCAGAGATCAGGTTAGGGTGCAGAGAGTGGTTTGGACTTTGGATACTTCTTTCAGGCTGTAGGACAGGGTGACGTTTGAAAAAAAAAGCACCATTGCTGCAAGCTGGGACTACCCATTGGTCCAAAATCTCTCTCTCTTATATATTTATTGCAAGCTTTAGGGGAAGAGGACCACCAATGGATTTCATACTTACCTAAAGATGAGTCTTACAAATAATTCAATTGAAGTAGATTTTCAGAGGAGATATTACTTTATCCAGTACCTACCCTAAATGTTCCCGGACTACTAATGTTTCTACTTTGGCTGATAGACCATAAAGATGAAAGATATTGGGTTTAGGATTGTGGTGTCAACAGTATGTATTATAGTTGCAATATCTCCATGGATCAATAAAATCTGACAAATGCATAGAAGAAATTTTTGGACCTTCATGCTCCGCTCATATATTTGATGAGTTACGACAAAAGCACCATACATCATCTATTTAGCAAGCATAATTGAGTCTTATGACCACCACTTTTAACTGCCACATGAGCCCACAGGACTCTTGCTGAAAGAGAGTCAATCAACAGCTCTTACCACTTCACACATCTAAAATCAATACAAAATATAATACCCTACCAAAAAGTTAATATGAACACCTTGAATTACCTAAAACCCAGCATCCATGACATTACCACTTGTTTACAGTATATATTTTTCAGAACCATTCCCATTGTATAAGAACTCTACTGCTCTGTAACCCATGCCAGTTGTATCCTTAATCAAAACCATGACCTTAACCAAGATCATCACTATGAGGAACGAATGACAGTAGCTATTGTTGTCACGCAGTATATGTACTTGAAATGTCTTAATCACTGGTTTAGGAGTGTACCTTCATACAGCTACAATGCTGTAGAAACAGAGTTAAGGGTGAGCTGGCCTGTTAATTGTTTTGCTTTTTCTGGCTCTCTTTGTAAGACAGCGTCCCTATTCCAACCAGCAACAGATTGTCCTCGACTGCAGATTCTTCCTCTCTCCAAATCTTTGCCCAGAAGACAGGTAAGGAGCAAACAAATGAATCGTTTAAAGAGAACAGGAACTGGGCATGGCATTTCCATGGTCTGTCCTCTTGAAGCCTAACAAAGGATGCAAGAATAAAAAGGATGTTTTCAGTCTGAGGTACTGCTTTACTGCTATCTGCACCATTCTCCTTTCAATGAATTCAGCTGATATTAACCATTGATTGGCAGCAAGCAGGCACTGAATAGTTGGATATGCACAAGAACAGTCATGGGGCATAGATAAACAGTGATATCAAACTCAAAACCATTTACGGCTCATATCACCTACTGGGATCCTTCGAGGCTCTTCGAGCGTTTGTCGATGAGAAATCGAGCATGAGCATCGGCATTGGACCACTAATCCTAACTTTCAGCATATGCTGATAATCTTTAAAATCTAATATCATTATTTTGCTATAAGAAACCTATTTCAAGTAATCAGATAAACCTCAAATTATCGGCCCTATCAAGGTCGAGGGAATGGTTAGGTCTTTCGAGAGACCTAAGCAGTATCAAAGTCTAAATAAGTATTTCCACTACTGCTGCTTCTAATATGAGAAGACTCTTTTTAATGGACCCGATGTTCATTGTCAGGAGCCGTATTTCATTCGGAACTAGGAACCAGAAACGAATACCCACCAATATGATCTATGGTCTGCAGAATAAATGAAGCTTAATATCGAATTGTTATGTAACTATGTAGAAATTCAAATGCACAGACAGTTAAGGGTGTTATCCAACAGTTATTTAAGTCAGGAATGCCTGCTCGAATGAGGAATCAAGGTTCTCAAATAAATTTACACAAAGAGGTGCTTTTGATGCAGGTTCAGGAGCAAAATTCCAAAGGAACCTCTCTTTTCTCCTCGGGATGTAGCACTACAGGTGCAAGATTCTGGGTACTGAGGCTGGTGTTCATGCATAAAGCCCAGCTACAGCTCACCAGTGAAGGCTGCAAGAATGTTATATCTGAAATATCTGCAAACCAAATATGAGGCTATAAAGCTGTTAGAAGTGGTTCTGAAAGGATATTGACATGAACATGTGTGGCCCATATTTGTGAAATAAGTCTTTTGACTGTTAAAATTGGTCTACCTACTCCATTACTTTATAAACCTATCCCTGTGAAGCAGATTGCTCTGCATGCAGCAACATAAAGAGACAGCAATTGGGGAAGCCCAAGGGGAACTTCAAAAGCTAGTCAGTATTGAAAATTGCACTATTTTACGAGAAATTAATTGTTTAGAACCATTTTACCATATGTACCTTGGATCATCCAATAAAACGTCAACACATGATTCATTGTTGAAAAAGGTTCACTGTTATCCAAACTTGGTTGAAAACTTTGAATGAAAAAAATTCACTGTTAACCATGGTTGGTTAGCTTTTACTGTTTTCGATGGAAAAAGTTAATTTTTTGGCTGATATGTTGACCTTTTATAGGTACAAGTGGTAGAACAGTTCCAACCAATAATTTCTCTTGTTTTACATAATCTATGGATTTAGAAAACTCTCCTCGGTCTTGGTTATTGGGGAAAAAGTTAAATACAAGCATACAACTGCGACAGTTGAGGTTTCCCAACTGTGACTGCTGGTGACCATTACAACCCTATAAATCCTTTCCAGTCCACATAATATCTTCCCTGCTATATGATACCAGACAGAAAATCTGAGGGTGCTTTTTACTCAACTATGTGGCTCATTAATCAATATGTAGATATTCATCTGAAAAATGGTAATACGGTGCCTAATCATCTACAAATGAAATTCATGCAGACAAATTACTGAAGTGATTGGAGTTAATAAGCCTCTTAAATTAATGATTAAAACAATTGGAGGACCTAAGCATGTAGTGGCAGGCAGTTTGTCTGATATCTAAATACATATCTTTAGGAATCAAATAAATTATGTCTTCCATGGTATAAATGTAGGTCACCAAGACTATCTATACAAGCATTAGCCTAAGCTAAATATTATCCTCCCAATGCTCATAATGTAACATAGAAGCAAGAAAATACATTAGATACCTCATTGCAGGCTCTATGACCTGAATGAACAAAAGAGTTTGCAGAGGTGCTCTCAAAAGAATGCCTCCAAAATAAGCATTTCATGCAAAGGTGTGGAGTTGTATTCTATAATATTAGAATCCACGCAGACATAGGCAGGATTGCGACCTACTTCAGGTGTATCCTTCACACGAGAATGAAGCACTATGTAAGTTGAGTTTGCAGGAAAGACATTTGATGTGTCTTGGAGATCCCAAGAGAGCAAGAGCAACAGATCTTTCCAATTTGAATACTCAGAGCATTAAAGATGCAAGGATAGCAGTAAAATCACCAATTTAATGAGAAATCAAAGGTCAGATAGAAGCCCCTCTTTCAAGGTATGCTGAACCGGTACCGCCGGCTGTTTCGGCCGACCGGCGGTACGGTTCGGTATGGTTTCATACCGTACCGAACCGACGACCCGAATCGG
>KE504757.1:828051-853764 GCA_000441515.1 Elaeis oleifera | reverse complement strand
ATAGTATACATAATTATTTTTTATATATTTATTTTTTAAAAATAATATTTTTATTTTTTTCTTTCTTTATTTTTTTTTAGTAAGATAAATGAAATGAGTGGGGGCAACCGGTGTCGCAACACCCTCTGAGAGTAACCATGAGGACCTCCAGCCCTAAGCCGCATCTGCCCACACCCGCATAGGCATTGGGGATAAATCTCCTCATTTAATCAACTTTGCATGGCCTCGAACCTGTGACGCATGGAGTAGATGCCAAGACCCGTTTCGCACGGGCTACCACTGCGGTGGTCTTTCTTCCTTCTTTTGTCCGCGCCTTCTCTCCACCCACCGTACGATAGTATTCATAATTATTTTTATATTTTTTAAAAAATATATTTTTTTTTGTTCCTCTCTTTATCCGTGCCTTTTCTCCGCCCGCCATCTCCCCCTACCACACCTCCTCTGCCGGTGCGGCTCCTCCACCCTCTTCCGCCCTCCCCGCGCTCCACCCACCCCTACGGAGTTTCAATATCATTATTGGAAAAGTTTCAATATATAGGCCATGGAGTCCATAGGATAAGATAATAAAGGCTCCATCAAATGGTACCCAGTCTCCTGGATGCCCAAAGTAATAAAGTACTTTCTCAAACTACGACCATAACCTGCCAGAAAAGTTTTAGGAAAGAAGAAAAGGTCTTTTTCTGAACAGAGTTTATAGGAACATATCGAGTACAGGTCTAGGCGAGGCATAGGTGGGATAATTTCACCAAATCAAGGTGCTAATATCTCCCGGTTTTCGCAGCTTTTGAGTTAGTTTTTTTTTTTTTTTTTGGGTCCGCTGTTTTTTCAAGAAATTCCCAAAAGAAGATCAATGTTATGATTACAAAGTAGAAACATCAAGGCAAAGGCAAAGGCAAAGGCAAAGTGAAGGTAGCATGTTGGTAATTCTTAAATACATCTGACATGGAAAATTTTATTATTTTATTATTTGAATGGGAATCATCTTATAATTAACTATAGCCTCACTTTTCCAATGATATTGAAACTTTCATCCTTCCATTCTTCAAATTTTGCTTGATACCAGATTAAAATTAACTGACAAGGAAGTGTTTCACCCCTGACTAGATCTGAAGTCTTCCACTTCTTAAATAGTTAGTTCTTTGGATCATGCTCATCACAACAGCCTCAGGGAGTCATTGTAAGTAGACCTCATGCATAATTAGACAGAGCCCCAATGAGTGCATCATGGAAATGATGAATAAGTAGAACAAAGACATCATAAACACCAAAGAACCCACTTTCATTTCTTAAATATAAGATTTAGAATTACTCTCATTAATATGACTCAGTATAACAGGTACATACTCAGCTTGAAGCTGATTACAATGACCACTTGTAAAACTTCAGCAAGCTTCCAGAAAATGAACCACAAAACAAGGAGACAAGTAACAAGAGCAATGCCTCGATCTCTTCCTATGTGCCTGTCTACTGGCGGGTGGTGAATAGTCCACCTCTGCCATTGTTCCACTCTCAACAAGAGACAAAGGCCCACAAAAAAGGCCTTGTGCAATGGAAGAAATCCCACAATCCAATTATATAATATCATTTGAGAAGAAGGGCCACTATTAAAATAGACACTTCTCATGCTGTCCTATTAGTATGCACTATTAAGACACCAGATTACTCTCAATAAATAGACTTAGTATATATCAAATACGTATAACCTACTAACTACTATACCCCAAGTATAGAGGGTGGATAAGAGGGTTCAGCGGAATTGGCCACCAGAGAAGGTTTGGCCAAAGGACCAGCCTGCTGGAACCACATTGTAGGAGACCACCGAGTGGCCATCACTTGTGGTGACCTTAAAGGATAGAGCTTGGCCATTGAGGTAGGTGTTGCTCTGCCAGTTCTGGCCCCAGTTCCTGGACATGGGCTGCCACCCAGTCCTGGACCCTTTGATGGACACCGCATGCACATCCCCAGCCCCTCCCACATTGGTGATGAGCACCAGGTTGAAGTAGGAGTGGCCATTGATGGTGAACCTGATTCCCCCTTCTTCTGCATGGAACCCTGCAATATAGAGCAAAAAAAGGGCCAAAACAGGGATGGAAGACATTAGTGCTCATGTGAAAGGAAAGTAAAGTCGCAGAATAAAACAAGAGGAGGAAAAGAGAAAGTATGGTGACCCACAAGATTTCTTATGACACATGTGCCAGAACTTCAGAGGGCAGTATGGGTACTCTATGATAGATGAAGGATAAACAAGATAAAGGGTTACAGAATTTACTGAAGTAAATAAGGCACTAACATTTCCAACACAGAGAAGGGTTTTCTTTCTTCATTTTAACCACTAACCTACCCGAAAGGAAATTAGTTATTGCTTCAAAAGGGACAGATGAGTATTGCCAACCTACCATGCAAAAGGTCGGTACTTAAGTTGACCATGATTAAAAAATGATTAGAAACCATTTCTAGTCTTAATGAAGAATTTGAACAGAGCAAATGGCTTTCTTTTCTTCTAGCCTACCTGAAAGAACTTAGTTTATGGCTTCAAAAGGATCAGATGAACATCAGCAACTCAATAGAGTCAACAAAACAACATGACATCCAAATAGAACAATAAAACTATAAAATATTTACTGGCATGATAGCAGGTGATTCCTAAACGCAGGAACAGCATCACAAAGGAGAAGAAGATACATCGTAGGACAAGAGAGAGATCAATGAAAGATCTAGTATAAGCACCTTCTGTAAGCAACAGGGACAATTCCAGCCCTATACTGAGCAATGCGCTGGAAGACAGGCTGAGAGAGGTCAAAGTGCTGCAGTGGAGGGTTGCACCACCCCCAGCATTGTTAGGAAGGGCATTGTTAGGAGGGCAGAAGTTGGTGGCCGTGACCACAATGGCACCAGGCAGGCACCACTTGGGGTCATCCACACACATTATCTCATAACAAGCCCCACAGCTCAGCCCATTGTTAAAGAGGGCAGTGCTCAGGGCTGCAGTGTTGGTTCCATATCCCTGGCTGTACAAATTTCCATAGCCACAAGCTCCACCTACAAAGGATTAAATGAAAAGGAACAGAAACAAAGGTCATATTACACCCAATGGGCATGAAATAATTTGAACCTGCTAGATTACCATGTTGGCTTACCCATTGTCCCGGAAGCATCACCACCTCCATAGAAGGTGGCATGGGCTCTAGACCAACCCCATCCATGTCCATACCCATGGACTGGAGAGAACAATGGAAGGAGACTCACCAAAAGAAAGCCAAGATAAGCCATCATCCTGCAAAAATAAGGTGGTGTTAGAGTTAACCCATCATAGCTATGTGGGAATAATAAGCAAAGGATGGGAGAGAGATGATTAATTACTAGGAATGGAGTTTTGAGAAGGGAAGGAAGAGGGAAAGACAAGGCCGGGGAGGGGCAGGAGAGAATGGCTTGCGTTTGAGGGAAAGAGAGGGAGGGTTTGGGCGGAATAAATAGATGTTTGGAGGGGAGGGCAGTTTTTTAACCCAAGTTTGTAACTGGCTCTCTGGTCAGTCCTGGTCACTGTTTAGGGGTAAACAGGACAGCTATGTCAAAGTGGTGGAATATTTTGATTTTGGAAGAACCTTGTGAAAGCAATGACTCAAGTAAATCTCCAAAAGAAGTGATACTGTTCATAAATGAAAAGATTTTCAGCAGCCTGCCTCTTGAGAAAAAATAGACCGGTCCATTTATTATAAACCTTTAGGTCCACCAGTAACTCTCTATTTAGGTGAATCTTTCATATTGAAGCTGGTTGCACGTTGAATTAAATGAACGAAGACCATGTATTACAACTCCCCCTCTCCCAGAATTAACTTTACCTAACTGCTGTGGTGCAAGAACTTGTTCTCTATTTCTCCTTTAATTCTATGTTGTGTTTAGACCAAACGCCTGTTTTTTTTTTTTTTTTTCTTGAAGAGGATAAGACTTGTGAGTTCAAATGGCTCGCACTAATGATTATTCTTAATCTCCCACAAAAAATAAGAAACACAAAGGAAATCTTGATACAAGCATTTGTTTCTAAGTTACTAGACTCAGCTAAAGAGACATCATTTATTGGTTAGTACTTAACACTACCAACTTCTAGCAAGTTCCCTGATGCAGGTACGTTGTTTGCACTCAGATGAGAGCAAATCCAAGGACTAATGCACGACAAATTTTATCAATGCTTGGTTGCCATTGTTATGAGAATATAGGAATTACAAGATCTCAACAGGGATATATGCTTCTCTTTTCTGAGATGCGTGAGAAATGAAAGTGATTTGAAGAGCAACTTGGAAGCCACTTACGTGAAGAGCACATGCAACAGTTTGGCACTTTTCTGGTCTCCAAACACCACTTGGCTCATACCATTTTGTAGTTTCCCACGGGATCAGATTTCATTCCCAGATTCTTACAAACCAATTCAATGAAAGAAAACAACCACAAGTCACAAACCAGTAACCTACAAGCTGAGAATTCTACTTTATCCTGTCCTTATCCATGATAGCTTTCAAAGTGATGTTGCTCACTTTCACCACCCAGGGCCAGGGCTCAAAGGTTTTCACCTTGGCCCAAATGACTAGCTAACTGCTGTGTAGCTCTACATTGATTCAGACTTTGGTAAAAAGAACACTTCTTCCCTCTTATTTTATACTGGATTAAGTAAGACAGGATTTTCTTTCCTTCTTTTTGTGTTTCTTGAGGATGTACCACTCATTCAAAAGGCTCAGGTTCTCAAATCATTTTAGATCAGGAATGGTGGGCTCTCACGGTGTCACAGTGGATATCGAAAAGAAAAGTTTAAAGCTACCATGTATACAGGGAAGTTGTGGCCATCTGCAGTCCATCCTTTTTGTATCTTAAGAATATTTAATAGATCGTCCCTGTAGCCACCAAAATAACCAACTTGTCTTTGGAGCTGTGGATGCCTGTCACAGCTCTCACACCACCTCCCCTTTTTTCCTCTACCATCCCTTTCCCAAGCTCTTATTTTGTCTGCTTTATGATGGACGTACGCTTGATGCATGTAATATGTTTTTGGTTCTTTTCCTTTAAAAAGCTTTCTTACTGCTCTTTGCATTATATTCTTTGCTTCAGAATAAGTAGATCAGTTAATCAACATCTTATTCCAGATGCAGAAAATGAAAAAAAAATACAGAGAAAGCTATCTCTGTCCTGGGATACTGATCCAAACAATAATATAGTTCAACATCAACAAATCCTGTGTCTTCTAATCCTGTGTCTTCTATGTTCTCACATAGAAGATGCCATATGCTTGTTGTATTATTCCCAATCTCCCAGCCAATCATATGAAACTTTTCGATCATTAGATACAGATTTAGTTTCATGGCTTCTATTTTAAGCTTCATACAATTAGCACAAGCTCTGCGGTTTTGTAAGAAGTTGAGTGTATTCTTTGGTTTATTTCAAAATCACCTACTCATCAATTCTTTATGAAGGTCATGCTCAACACACAAGACTAAGGAGGGTACGGTACACCGTACACTGGACTAGCTAGAAGGTTTTAAGAGAAGAAGGTAGATATTGTAGTTATGTTAGTGAACAAAGCCTGCTAATGTTTCATGGAAAAGTTGAGATCATGGCTTTGAAATGGTATCATTTCACTCCACCAAATCTCGACAAGAAGAATCAACACATGATCTCTATATAAGGGACTAAAAGAGGGCCATTCTTTGGGAAAGCATGGTTTGGCCTTGATTAGGGCTACATTTGCCCAATAGTATGCACTTTTTGTAAAGATAAAATGGTGGGTCTCAACTTCCCAACTGCCACCCTATGAATTCAAGTTAGCAGTGACTAACCGTTTAATTTGGTGATACAGTATGGGCTATCTTTTCAAGAAAGAAAATTCAAATCTGCATTTCATCTGGTAAGCTTTCCAAGCTTCTGGTAGAAGTCCCTTCAACTCAAACTAATGGAAAAGCAAAGAGAACAAAGTGCGCCCCTCCACACCCCACTTCAACAGCAATGTGTGAGTACCAAAGTTGCCAAGGGAAGAATCACAGGAAAAGAATACCATACAATTTGCCACAATGCAAAAGCAATCATATGATGATTGCCTTGAAGCAAGCTAACCAAAGGAACAACGTAACCAGTAACTTCTTTTTTCAAATAGTTTCTCCAACTTCAAATCTTAAATCATGAACCTCCTTTCTCTTCATCTTCTCCAATTGTGCTAGGAATTTTTCACTCATCTATTGAATGTAGAATGTGAGCATGTCCATGTGGTCAAGTAAATGCAAAGGCTGAAGTCATCAGTCCAGATACCTTGGTTCAAGAGGATTGATCGCTGACTCCATTGTTTACCTTAAGCGCCTCTCTTCCTGAATCTAAGTAAAGAATACTCTAGGATTCTCAAAGTTTTACTTTAATCACTAATGGGACCAAATAGGATAATGGGGTATATCGAGGATAGATTTAGCTTTTTCTTTTCTATTTTTCTAGTGGTTCTTGAGGGGGGGACGAGGCGCTTCGACAAATTAAGGTAAAGGTGATTCTCTATGCAAGGATGAATTCTGATCTTTTCGTAGAATATAAGATTCCAATAGTAGACATGCCAAGTTAAAGAACATCCTGGTCAATGTTCACTAGATTTGACATGCATGAGGGTCTACGTTAATGGGTAACATGGCCTGTAATTTTATAGCGCTTTCATATCGCCAATTGGGCCAACACTGCATGCTTGATTCATGAGCAATCTTAACCCACAGAGGTAAGAGAAGGTAAGCACCACATGCATCCCATCACAAAGTGCAAGCCATGACAAAGTGTTTATGGATCATGACTCAGTAGTCCACATGATATTGTAGGACGAATTGGATGTGCACTCTTTCTGTCCCATCTCACTGAACTTGATGTGAGCATTCATGTGAATCAGCAGACAGACACATCATATGACAAAAAAAGGGAGCAAAAGTAATAAAATTCTAGATTCAATAACAATTACTCTGTTTAAAGTGATCTTTGTAAACAAACAAATCAAGAAGGTTAATGCTGAAAATATCAAACAACAGAGTGATTGTTTGATGAGAGCATACAATTGGATGACTCTCCGCAAGTCATGCTATGCCATCTTAATAAAAGTCATAAATGACAAAGCATCTCCATGAACCCATAATTAGAATGTCATTATGACTTGGAAACTCAAAGCTGGAATCACTGACCAATGTGTGAACGCTCGAACAAGACTTGCATAGATATGAAAGCTAGTAAATAATTGTCCTGCTTCAACACCGAAATCAAGTATCCAATCTTCACTATAAGAATAATGGTTTCCTCAGGAATTGGTACCTTCTATATAGAACACAAAAAACAAAGAAAAGAGTTGGAATCTAAAGCCTTGGATGCCATTATGGAGCAGGGCATCTTCTAAATGAAATTACTAAGACACCATAGGCATACAACACTAACCCAAGGAAGAAAAGGTATCAAAACATTTCTCAAAGGGAATGACATTGGAAAACATTGAGCGAGAGAAAAAGCCATAAATGCATGAAATTGGTAGGTCCTGATAGAAGATACCCTTCCCTGTAGCCAACCGCGTCCAGCTAGTCACACCAGCATAAATTTATCTGATATTGGTGGAGGAAGGTGACATAGTTTGTGATAGAGATGTGGTGAGGTAGGGATAGCGGGCAGAGTCCAACTCAAACCCACTTTAAAGGAATGTAGTAGTTTTCTCATTTTCTATTCCTTTCCCTTAATCCAGCCAATGGCCTTCTTCTTTTCGGAGTCAAAATGGCTTTCTTAATCATAAGATTTTGGTGATCCTTTCGGAAGAAATTACCGGTTAGAGCCGTTATAGCATGTGGAGTTTGGACCATCCAATAAAACTTCGTCACATCATCCAAAGTGAGTGGATCTTTTTCCATTGGAAACAGTAAAAATTGTCAACTAGCTAATCATGATTAACGATTAATTTTTTTCCATTTAAAATTTTCAACCAAACTTGGATAACAATAAATCTTTTTCAATAATAGATAATATAACAACTTTTATTGGATGGTCCTTAAGTCTGCATGGTAGAGCAGCTCTAACAAATAATTTCTCCTCCGAAAGGGATAGAAAGGATCAAATAGTTGCGATCTTAATTTGCTAGCTGGAGAGCTTATGACATCTATAGCGTACCATCTAATGTCTGGTTATTTTCTCGAAGAGTTCTTTACATGGCATTAACCGAGAAGAACGTGTTCTTCTCAGAAGACATTGGATAACAATTAGCATGAGCCAAATAAGGTCCAGGGCATAAATGTTTGAAAAAAAATAAGCACATAGTCGAAAGCCATGAAGTGTTTGAAAATGAAGGGATAAATGTGAAATACTACTACTCTTCGCCATTTTTTAGTCCCACACCTAATTTGGATTGGATGGCATATCCCCATAGGCGAAAGCATCAATTCACATGGGCTGTCCTCCTTGTATCACCATCCCATAGAAGGAGACAACTCTTGCTAGGTGTCCATTGCTGGTCTTAGCCTGGTCTCCCAACATCTTCTTATTCAAGCATTCACCTCGCTTAAGCCAGTGCCATTAAATGGTGATGTAGTTGTCTCACCGGCTCCATCACCACATTACTGTGACAAGTTGACGGAACGTATCCATTCCCACACTGTCGGCATAAAGGTCGTCGCCTACCACATACGGATTCGCTGCTTCCCTCGCAAATTGTGAAGTCCTTGGTCAATTACGCGAGCAAGAAGGGGGAGTACATGACACACAACTAAGTCCAGCACTGCATATTACCTACGCCCCGCCAGGTCAATTTAGAGACTGGCAGGGAAACCTTCATGGCTTTATATCACAAAGACTGCAAGACGGTAGGACGGGCTGCCCTCTACCTTCTTAGGGTAGGAAAGAGTGTGTTCCTGAAATTTTCTTTCATAAATTAAGAGTATATACTGGCAGCTTGCTCATTACCACCCAGTACTCTCTTCAACAACTACTAATTAATCGTAGTTTTAACTTGGTTTTGCCACAGCGATAAAACATTCTGGTTCACAGAAGCCACGGGTAAAACGATTTGCCTCTATCACAACCGTAGGCAGCGGCTACAGGTCTTCCAGTGATTAATTCCTTCGTTTTACGAGGTGGAAAATTATATTGACTGTATCAACTACTATTTGCTAGCAGCCAGTGATTTCTTCCCTACGTACCCGTGACCAGTGATGAAGTGCTATATTTGAGGAGATCGGCTTGTATTCCATTAAAAAAAAAAAGAGGTTATTTCAGGTGCAACAAAACCATAAAAGGGATTTCCAGCAAGAATTTATACAATAGATCAGGAAGATGAAAACGGCGGCAAGAAGGGGAAAATGACCAAAGCAACCAGTTTTGACTAATCTTTCTTTCGGTACCAACTTTCGACTAATCTTTTTTTTTTGGTACTAGGTTTTGACTAATCTTTGATGACATATGGAGTAATTATTAAGTGATCGTGACGTAAAGTGACATCATCTTAGTTGAATCCAGCTAATACTTTCATCATACAATGAAATGAATCTACCTAAGATTTCACACTAAGTCCACCAAATAATTTGTCCTCCATCCGACAACTCCCATCCAGCGGTAATAATATTCTCCTGAAAAAAGTCACAGACCGCAGGAGATCCATTTTTTTCTCTGGGTAAAATAGTTTCCCAGATTACTCTTACATCTTGATTGGGTGTTTGGAGAAGGAAAAAAAATATTAGTAAGAAAAAAAAATTAAAATATTTTTTTTTTAATTGAAAGTTTAAAGAAAGAAAAAATAATAATTTCTTTCTTTGATCGGAAGTAAAAAAAAAGGAAAAAAAGAAATCCTCCATCTCCTCAAATGCTCTCCTTCCTCACAAATCTCCAAAAAGAGAAGTGAAAATGAAAAAAAAAAACCAATCCAATTGGGAAAAGGACATACTTTTAATTTTTTCCATCTTTCTTTGTATTTTTGTTGATTTTTTCCGTCCACAAAAGTCTCAATCGGGTGGGAGGCTTCAAGCAGCTTCCTTTTTTTCATTCATAAGAGTCTAAATCGGATAGAAGACTTGAAATAAATCTTAGAATAAAAATATAATATTAATTATATTCTTTGTTATTAGAGAGGTATGATAGGAATTATAAAACATTCATTAGACTCCCAATTCCTTTCTCTCCAAATCCGCTTGATTTGGTAGAGAAAAAAATTGCAGATTTGAATGGATTTGTATTACATAAGTTTTTCTTTTTTTCTTTCTTTTTATTTGGTGAAAAAACTTTCAACCAAAAGAATGTATTAACTTTCTCTCCTATTTTTTTCTCTTCTCTCTTATTCTTCTCTCCCAATCAAAGCATTAGGGTTCAATTGGTTGAGGTTAATCTCGTATAGAAAAATGAATTCCATATTAGATTACCATATTTGATATGAAAAATGAAAGAAAAAATGATAAAACATTGATGAATTCCATGTTTATTTTAAAGAGAGAAAATAAACAAATACCATTGGATTGATATTTGATAAATTCTCGAGTAGTGATAATTTATATTTGATAAAAATACTCTTGACGGAGATATATATATAATCATTGAATTTATTTTAATTTTTTTAAATTATTTAATAAAAAATTTTATAAAAAAATAAAATGCTGATAGCATTATACAAAAGACTATACAATTATAATCATTACATAAAAATAATTAGAGATAATAATACCATCCTAATGCTAAAAAAATATTTTATGTTGAACAGTATATTTATAAATTTTATCATATTTCTATAAAGATTAGCTTCAATCAAATATGATAATCTTTTTTCAATATCATTTTTCAGAATCATTTTTTCACCAATCACATATAATAAAAATTATTTTCTCCGCATCCAATTTTTCAAATAAATGATTTGCAAGAATCTAACACAACTAAACAAACCTTTAATAAGTGAACTAATCAAAACTTATTGAAACTGATTATTAATTTGGTGCATAATTTTAAAATAGCCATGATATTTTGACTATAGTTATTATTCTTAGCTACGTCATATTCTTTGAAGAAATATTTCAATAAATTAATATATTCAAGTTGCTTTTCCCGATCTTATGGTAAGCCATGGTATTCCATCTTTGGTAAAATTCCACATTTTTTACGAATTCCAAATCTTTGCCTCAAGAAAATCATCTCCAAACGTCACGCTGGACGCTCGGCAGTCAGGAAACTCGAGCCGTAAGCACGTCAACGATATGCAAGACTTCCTCAAAATCCTCAACGACTAAAATCCCCAGCTAAAATCTGCCTCCGGGGCCCAAAAGTGGATTCCAATATAACACTCCATGGAACCTGGCTTCTAATGGCTCAAAACTTAGCGTGAGGCTGCGATTGGATTAAACGAACCAGACAACCCTTTTACTCAAATCAAAGAGACAGCATACGGACCCGTTACGGCTGACTTCCTCCATCCCGGGCCTCTTCCTGAACTCACAGAAGCAGTTTACAGCACACAATGGAGTCTCGAGTCCATAAATAGTGAGTGCGAAGGGAAACCACGAAACCCACAGGGTCTAGCTACAACGATTTGCTGATCGCGTCTGGTAGCCACATCACGGGCTTTTGTTGGAGACCTGCTGTGTTTCGTCATCATTAGAGATTCCTACGTCCAAAAAGGTGGCCCTGAATCTAGAGACATTCATCACCTACATTCTCAAAAGATTGGAAGTGCAATACCGATGGAGGTTTTCTATTCCTTTTCTTTGTTGCAGAAATTCGTAGTCATGCTAGCTGACATAGAGAAACAATTGCTTCAAACATTCCAGGACGGAAGAATTACAGCGTTTCCTCATTCAATGGTGTTTAGACTGCAGAACATAATGAAGAGATGGAAAAAAATGACACAGCAGACTGCCATTGCTTCTAATACACCTATCTATTTGAATATGATCATTATAAAGCCTAGTTTGCAACATAAATACTCGCTATCATATGCCAACAATGAAGAATGCAACCACATTTTCTGAGAAAGAAGGTAGCACAAATTGGGATAAGGCAACATTCAACAAGGGCAATTTGTTTCCAGGCTACACAAAGCATCTCTGATGAAAACCACCAACATACAGCGAAAAGAGTCATTTCAAAGTACCATCAGATCATTGATAGAATAAACTCATTGAATACTTGCAACAACAGATGCAAAGGAGGCAAGAAGATGTCAGAGGAGATACAGCTTACGAAGGGTAATACAGAGGCTGACCAGCTGATGCAGAAGTAGGTGGCCGTGCATTTGGCAGCAGACCATACTGAGGCATTGGTTGTGAAGCTTGAAGTGATTCAGCTGGAGCACTAGAGATGGCTGCTGAAGCAGGGTAATGGGAAACAGGGGCGGTGCAAATGTTGTCCCGGGTACGTGCTTGGAGCCGCGACATAGGCCCCTCCCGTACGCTAGGATCCCAAGTGGCATTTGCCCATTGGGACCTGGCGCCGGTGCACCAACTGCATTACCCGCATACATGGTTGCAGCCTGGTGATTAGCCTGCCAACCAGCGGCACCAGTTGGCAAACCAGGAGCTTGGGGCATCGTAAGCATACCTGTCTCTGGAATCGTGTAGTCTCTGCTTCTATCATTATGTGCCTGAAAACACAATGGTGTATCATCAACCACAAGAAGAGCAATATATAAATAAAATAAGGTGTCAAGAAACATACGCAGTTGGACAGTCAACAAATGGACATCAAGAACCCAACTGTTCTTTTCCTGATGGATACCATAGGTTTCTTCCTCTAAACCCACTTTTTAGCTTGTTTTAACAGTTCTTATTACTTTATGTAACCCAAAAAATCATATTTGTACCTTTACATTGAGATCAGTATGACGAGAGTATGACAGATGAAGCTTACAATAACCACCCTCATAGATGCAGTGTCCCTCCAAAGACTCTTTGGCAACTGCCGCGGTTGTTACATCTGAAAGGACAGTGACTCGGAATCATAACCGTACCATTTACTTGGAAGAATAAGCATGCATGATTTTTCTCACCATAATGAAATACCAAATAGATAAAGATTTATCATTATAAAAAAATGTTCAAAATATGAGGGCACCAATTCACGTCTGAACACAAGGGTTGGCCATTTTACAGAAAAAACTCTCAACCTGAGGCAATTGCCATGATGCTCAGTGCGACATTTAGAATCTCAGCACACACACACAACAAAAAAAAAACACATACATATGTGCATACAAAATGAACTATATGAATCCGTTAATGGAAATAAGAGATTAAACCACAAAAATCATCGAATATAATCAGTTTATTCAAAAGTAGTCAAAATTTAGCAGTTACGGATTAAAAACTCCAATTCATTGATCACTACAGAAATCACCTCTTCAATCCCACAACACTTTTCCCTGGTCAAGCATCAGTTCACCCTTTGAATGATTATTGAACCAATGACCACCTTAACTATTTATACAAACATCTGAACAGCAAAACAGATGTAATGGCTTATTAATCTTGACCCAACCACCATCTGATTAGTCCTATGCATAAATGTGAAAACAGATCTCAGATTCTGGCTTGTGATAATAAGATCTGGCTTGAAAGTGAGAACTAAGTGAAAGCATAGGAGTTGTGAAGGATGAAATGGCAGAATCAATTAATATGTATGTGAAAACCTGAGGGGACTTCACATGATCTTCTTTGTGGAGAAGGGTCCGGAGAGAGGCAGATCAAAAATGAGACTAGGTAGCAAGGATTAAAAAATGCTTGTACAGATGGCAGGATACATTCTTAGAACATTTAGCATGGCATCTCCGAAGCATGAACAAGCACGGTACATATCCACCCTCATGGCTAATTCTGTATTGGCGCTGATTATTTCACCAAAAAAAGCAAATGTTGTTATGCATAGTTACACATGAATATGATTTTAACATCTTATGGAAATCGCAAAGGATTACAAGCTCATATTAGGCTCTTGAGAAGGCTCCCAAACCTTTAGATGGAGTCATCATAAAATATCAGACGCATCGTTAAACATCATCAGAGCATCTGATGGAGTCCTTATAGCATGTCAAATGCATCACCAAACATCATCATAGCGCATCTTTGGAGCCCAAATGAAATTACTAAGTCTTCACTACATGTTTTAGTTCTTTTTGTTTA
Source organism: Elaeis oleifera (assembly GCA_000441515.1). Taxonomy (NCBI): domain Eukaryota; kingdom Viridiplantae; phylum Streptophyta; class Magnoliopsida; order Arecales; family Arecaceae; genus Elaeis; species Elaeis oleifera. The sequence goes on along the minus strand of KE504757.1, from coordinate 839,641 downwards.
GTCCCTACTGTTTAGTTTTAGTGTGAAATAAGTTGAGTTTAAGTGAATAATTTAGTCGCCATGCTTAAGAAGCAAAGGGAAATTTGGGCATTGCAGAAGGTACAACCCTTCATATGGGTTGGCTTGTTCCTCTATTTCCATTTTATATAGCGTCTGCACTTCTCTCAATGAAGCTATTTCTTTCCTTGGGTAGTTGTGTGTCAAATGTGGATGCAGGTGTGAATCCCTGTGAGCTAGTCCCCAGCCACCAACATGAGACCAGAGACCATAGCTTTCTTCATCTTCCTTTTCATTGCATTCTTGTTATTGTTTTCAGTTTTCATTCTTGTTTCAATCCAATCACAGCAACTAAGCTTTCCATCTGTGTTTGATGTGGCAGCAGCCTCATCCATCCAAAGCAGGCTTTATCGGAGTACCTGCCTGGCTGGAACCAGTGCCTACAGGCACTGGCCAGGTCTGCTGTTCCAAAGGACCTCCTCGTTCCTTTCCTGAAGCTTTAATATTTCCTTTATTCCTCCGCTGAACCTCCACAAGTGCAACCAAATGATGATGCAAATTTATCACCTTGCAATCCCTTTTGATTTCAATGAGCTACAAAATTTTCTGATATGCTTTGTTCCAATCCCTCTGAAATTAATCTTTGAGATTCTTATTCATATTAACCCTTAAATAGTTCCTGGAAGTCCTTGTTGTAAGCAACACCCTCAACCCAAGGGAAGCATTCAGCTGGAGGGCAGCCATACATGCTCCAACAGCAAGGAACAGGAACAAGATTGGACCATGCAGAGAGTTGTGGTCAGTTCACACTGAAAGAATGGACAACAATCATCACAAATTCTTCTAATTGATGGAAACTTTCACTATATTGTCCACAGACTGTGTTTATTTGTCTGCTAATTATCATCTGATGTTATTTTCAGCAACCTGTATACACGGCATGACTCCCATAAATTCTCTTTGCATCTAAATTAACTTCCAGTTCATTTACCAGGAATAGTAGTCCCTGAATTTAACTTCCAGATCATTAAATTCACTATCATATTGGAATTGGTTTCACATCATTATAAAAGCTAGGATTTCATTGAAGATGTGTGACACTGCATATGAGGTTCCGAAGGGTTGCCAGCATTAACAAGCCTTGTTTCTCTTTTTAAAATTTTGGCTAAAGTAAAACCTTTCCATTATTCACATTGTAATCCTTACCAAACAAATGGTTCTATGAAGTGGATTTCTCTGAACCCAGCATGGCAGCATGCTTTAACAACTAAGCATACATTGGCCCCTTATTCTTGGAAAGGCTTAAAGAAGGGGAATTTGTCACAGATAGCAAGAATTTTTAAGAATGTGTAACATCCTGGGACAAATAAACCAAACACAACCCAAATGCCCTTTTCCCCAAAGGAGAACAATTATAAAAGGTGAAAAACTTCTGAGAAAGGCTAATAAGATGTTATTCAGACTCTAAACAAACATAAAGACTTTTAGACCAAACAAATAGACAAAAGAATATCATGCAAATGTTGCAAGTACTACCATGGCTTACAAAAAAAAAAACAACAAAAAATGAATCAACAAAATTTACACATGCATGTGTATCAGCGTATCAGAATCATCCGTTATGATGCATGCGTGCATGCCTTCCTGCAAACATGAGCACGAGCACAAGCATGTCCGACTAGAACCGCATAGTTATTAGCTCATACCTTACCATAGCATGTGCCTAATATCAGTTTAATTATCATGTAAAAACCTCAAACAAATTTTCATAAGAAACATGCTTCTCATCCAACAGAAGCATAATATTCACAATTATTGTATGAAATTGATACCAGATATATTAAATACTATGCAAATAACATCCCTACCAGGATACTGAATTAAAGCCTGCATTCCACCATTCTTCTCAAAAATTGCAATTTTCTGCACAGTACCAAATGTCGAGAACACCTGAAAATGAAGTGCCAAATTTATTATTTGTCTGTACTTTAATATAGAACTGAAAATTAATATTTAAAATATATTAAGCATCTTACCTTGTGAAGAACATCGACTGTCACGGCATATTGCATATTCTCGATAGAAGCTAAAAGTACATTACTCTCGGGCTCCTTTTCTTTCCATCTGGACCCAATGCAGGCTGCAAATAACTACTGATGAGTACACCACAAAAAGAAGGAAAATGCGGTGAATAATTCTAATACACAGAAGTCACCTGTAAAGTTCCCTCAATAGCCGAGGGGTTTACAGGAAGATAAGGGTTTGTGTAATCCCTGCACAATCAACCAAAAAGTTAGGACCATCTAGTTTGAAACAAAACTAATCACATGCAAATGCAGAAAATACAGCAGTTGAGAAAGTAAGATGCTAATGTAAAGGGGAAGGCAGAGCATGTGTAACAGCATAGTGCATTCTAACCCAATATAATCACCATACGCAACCTAAAATAGTGATGAACTTAAATCTTATAATAACTTTTATACAAGTGGTTCATTTAAAATCCCTTCTTTTTGCATGATCCCTTAGAGGGCCAAGGCGTCAGTAAGTGCAAGATTATTGAGATGCTGTCGCAACATCCATCTCCAAAGTCTTCCTTTCTTCCCGAACCTTAAACACAAAACCCAAGCCCTTCCGTGTGCCCGGTCTCCGCTGGTATTTACAGGCACATAGCATCACAACCAGCATCATCACTTGAAACTCCAGAAACATCATTTATGTAAAAGAAAGAAAATACATCTGGCCATAAAGGATTATTATTGCTCAAAAACATGGTATGCACCACTTCATACTCTTTAGCAGCAAGTTAAAAGATCCATATGCATTCAACTTGCCAAATGTGACATTTCCATGACTAACATGACTTCCACGCTTTTAAGAAGTGAGATCTATTTTTTGCTTCATACCCATTTGTTCCTCCAGTTTTCCTTGACTTCACCACCACCATGCAGAAACATATTTAAAGATATAAAAGGGGCAGGAAGACTTTAGCATTTGGAAATTCCCTGGAAAGCCTATAATAAACAAAACCACTTTAATGTATCCAAACAGGTTAAGCGAATTATCTACGCCTCTCCAGGCAGTTTCTTAGCTCTCGCAGTCCGCAAGTTATCACACTCATGGAAAAATTTGCACAGTGAACAAAAGGACCCTAACAAGGAAAACAGCTCTTAACCAACATTACCAAATTATTGTTATACTCTTTATATTTCACATGCAACCCCATGCTAAAGTGGCATTTTTCCTGCACTTAATGGCCCCACCAATAATATATGGTAGGCCTGTAATTGGTAAGATCCAACTTGAGAGACTTGTTACATGAAAGCTGATCTGCATAAGTGGCTTCATCATGTCAGAAGATGAGGCTAAGTACATCACATCTGTCTTCTTAAAATATACTATACAAGTTCCCATAGGTCATGCTTCCCAACATCAGAAAATCCAAAAACTTTGGGCATAGAAAACAAAGTAAAAGCCGTAACAAGCACAAAGTATATGAAGGGTACTGACTAAAGGTCCTTCAAGCTACATGCTTAAACAAGCCATATGTTCATCGGCTTACATATTAAAGATTGTCAAGCATTCCTCAAAATATTCATCAGCCCCACCCTATAACATTAAAACTAATATTCTTTGATGACTCACTGGATAAGTATTTGCTACAACACTTGTCAGAAGTCTAAGATCTAGAAGAGCCAATCTTATAAAGTTCAATCAATTAGCAGTTGACATGAATCTCATGTAGCAATTGATGCAACTGCATAGATTTCCTTATGACCTTTGGCAATGTAGCCATGAGCTTAGGTATTACCAAATTAGCAAGGTTCAAGCATACACTGATATATGAGTACACTACTGAAACACTTGACAGATAACTAACAATTACAGAGGCTGCACCATACTGCACAATCACTACAGAAGCAGGTGGGGTGTCGATATTCTAGACTCGGCCTGTTTGTACAATAAGGGCAATGTCAAAGTGACAAGGTTATAGCAGCATTTGTATGCACAGAACTGTCTGAACATAAACTAAGCTTTGTCCCAAGAAAACACAGACACATAACACAAGTAATTAAAGAGAGAATGGTGATTTACAAATCAACATGAAACAGAATTTTCCATATAGTTATTTATAATTACAAAAACATATTACATGTTTAATTATGGAAACATAAGTTGCACCATACCACACAATCAGGTAGGAAGTAGGTGGGCTGTTGATATTCAAAAAGTTGCATCTGATTGTGCAATAAGGGTGATTTGAAAATGACCAGGTTGTGGCAATATTGGTACACACAGAACTGTCTTAACATAATTTAATATATTTCTCAAAGCAGATCTAAAATGTTTCATTTATAGTTTTCAGCTAAAGATGTAATAATGCGTAAAACATGTTATACAACAGTTTCTTGCAGGGATAGATCATCTTCATGCTCATGAGACAAGAAGAATTACAAAGGAAAATGAATTAATAACTCATATGAAGCAGCATGACTTTTCAGGAAACATTATAGCGCAATGAATCAAATCATCAATTAATATAAAAGCAAGAATGGGGTAAAACATAACCAGCACTCATAGATTGGTTGCACTGATTTACCTGCTACGATGTGATTGGAACTTGATATTCAAATCTGTGTGTGCAGAAAATGAGATACGCAAGTGGCAAGAGGTAACATGCTCCGGAAGTAAGTATCTGGAAATCTCAAGTTCAATCAGCATGTCTTTCAAGAAAAGAAATCGAACCTTGCATCCCAAATTTACCAAATTTGTATTTTAAATGAACAAAATTAAGTGGAACCTTGGAATACTTCTTCCATCCAAGGCATTCTTGCATTTGAAGCAGTTTCTGAATCAGTGTACTGAATTAATGCCTGTGAAAAGTTCAAATACCAGGATAAGGGACTGCCTTTAGGTCATATAAAATACTCTCCCCAGATAGCTATGTTTGTACCTGAAACCAGCAGCCTTTTCAAAGGTAGCAATTTTGTGCACAAATCCGAAGGCAGAGAACACCTAAAAGACAAAGATGGAATATGATTACTGCACAAAATATTTTTACAAAAATAACAAACAATACAGATGTTAGGTGCAACCCCCCCCCCCCCCCTCCCTTTTCCAACACCCCCTGCGCACAAGAAACTATTAGTTGATCTCATTTGAAGAGCAGAGGGGGGCATGTAGGCCGAGCATGGCATTCATCAAAACTCCAGAAGCATCATATATAGTGTGATTGATATTTAAAAGGATGGACATGATGCGTGAGATATTATTTTCAACACCTCCATCAGAAAAACAATTAAAAGAGGGAAAAATGGATGCCCCAATGAATATGCCATTAAAGAGGAAGCATAGCCAAATCATGCTGGCAACCAGAAATTTAACCTGTAAAGTAAGTACTTCAGTTGTGAAGAACAGATTAACAAAAAGCATTTGACAAATTACTGTCAAGCACAAAAGAACTTGCAAGCCCACCACAACATGCATTATATATATAGACATATATATACGTATATAACATTCATGAGCACTGTCATATTTCTAGGTATTGAAAATTTGATGACTAAACAGTCCATTCAGATCAACTTTGCCATAGAACTCCAACGAGGCATGATGATAAAGTACAGTTAGAAAGTACCATTCTCTCAGGTCTAGGTTCAAAAAGCTCTAAATGGATTGGTCAAAAGAAAGAGATATCAAGAAACGTTGCATCTCTCCCAATGCAGTAGGTTGACAACAAGCATATCTTCATGTTAACATGGACCTGCTGATCCATGCAGAGAACGTCACGAAAAGTCAAAAGGATAAAGCAAGACCATCTTGGTTCCAAAAAATACAAGTGACAAATTTCCACACATTTTTACTCATTAATACAGTCCAACCAACCATAAGTGCACTACTTAAAGATGATAACCATAATAGCTAAATGGGTCTCTTTATAAAGAAGAATCTCGGCAAATAGGACTAACCAGATGAATGACATCTATGCTAACATCGCCGGCTTCAACACCTTCAATAGTGACAAGTAAGACATTCCCGCAACATCTCCAGAGCTCTTATTATTTGTAATTTCCTGCCTATTTGAATACTGTATATAAACAGTTTTGCCACGAACTTGTGCAGGCTCAGATGAAGAAGCATAATACGAGACCATTGAAATTGCTTGATTAAGATCCGCCTGAAAGAGGGGAAAAGTTACCAAATATAAATAAATGTGAATATCATGAAATTTTGAGTGAGAATACAAAATAAAAGTTGAATTCTAAAAAATAGCAAATTATACATTATCTGAATGCAAAAGGCTTCATCAATAACAATGCAAACAACTAAACTCAAAACAACCTCAACAATATAGGGGTACAACGTAGCAGGAAAACCATGAATAAGAACAAAAAGGAAAAGCAACAATTTGTGATGTTACAGCAACCAATATAGAAAGGAATTAAAATGAAATTACAATCTGACAGCAAAAACACAGAAAATATACTTCCTCGCTTTGTCAGCTTTGTGCCTAGTGCAAAATGAAATAAGAAGTTTAAGAAATGGTTGCAAAAATATAAACTATACAAGTCATACATTAAAATGAAAACCAAAATTTAAGCTAAGAACATCCAGGGAAGTATCCTGAGGTGGGTTCCCAGTATGATTGTATATTTGATGGATGACACGAACACCCCTTTTAACCTTCATCCTGCATTTAAGGCCTCCTGGGCATCAAGGCTCACCAAAACATTTTATATTATTTTTCAGATAATAGAAGCACAAGTAAATTTAACAATTTGTCTACACCAACTTATTTCTTCCAAAGTGATTAGAATTATGCATAAAGTCTTTCTGTTTAATGCAGCTCTACAAAAAAAGTAAACCTTCTTGGCAGCTTAGCAAGCAACAAACGAAGCAGCAGGGTTCTTCTCAACCCTCTCTAAAAGCCAAGAAGTACAAGACGACCACCTAAACTTCCACTGAAAAGCAGCACATCTCTCTTTATCAAGCATTGCACCATTATTTACAGCAATACCAATAAAACATGGAATTTGTATCTAAGGATCATGGACTTCATTCCTGGAATATTCACCCTCACGAAAAACAGACTCTTGATTTTCTTGTTTCCCTGATCCCATCCATTAGGCTCACCGATTCTATGTCATCAAAAGCTACAGACATGAGATATGGCCATCTTGCCAAATCCCTGTAACCCAATACAATCACAGACATCAGATAACATGTAAAACCTAAAGAGAAATTCACGACACAAATCCAATTGGATCATTGCATGGATAGCTCATAAAAAGAAGTTTATTGTATCTTTTGCAAGGAATTACTTACAAATTCGACAAAAGCCTGGTTGCGGTTGGCGCCGACGTTGCATTTGGTGTTGACGATCTTGCCGAAGGGTTGCAGAGCTCGACGAGCTCCTCCTCCGTGCACTCCCACGGCAGGTTGCGGAGGTGGAGCACCTTGGATGGCGTCTGCGTGTACCGGAACTGCGGCTGCCCCGAGGTCGAAGACATCTCCCCTAGCTCCCGATTACTAAATCACCTTCCGCCGCTATGACGGACGAAGGAGAGAAAACAAGATAACGGCGCAAGATTTAGGGTTAGGCTTGGAAAAAAACAACTTTCCGAAACCCACCTCCTCCTTGGGCTGCGATGAAAAAGCAAGCCAAGGGCGGAGGAGAAGAATTCTTGCTCTCTTTCGATGGAATTTAGGGTTATGGTCTGGGAGGGAGAACAAATTTCGGGGCTTTGGAGCTTTGGGGAGATGGGATTGGGGATTAATTTTTTCCCCAGGGCTTTTTCTTGGTTGGCGTTTGAGAAGAGGATTGGGGTCCGACGAGGAGATCTAGCGGCTTCCTTTGGCTTATAGGGAGGAGGAAGAACGAGAGGAACGGTGCGACCCGCGCACGATTTATGGGTTGTACGACACGCGAGACGTGATCTGGACCGTTGATTTTGCAAGGTAACCCGATAACCTTCTCCAAAAACAAACAAAACCTTTAACAAATAGATATGGGTCAGAATGTTGGCCGAGTCAAGTTGGGTGAAATAAGAATATTTTGAGTAATGAAACAAAGTTGTTCCAATGTTCATACCTTTTGCTTCACAATCCAAGTTTTAAGTCTAAATCTTGGATGGTGCATCTTGATTGTAGAGAAGTAGGATCTAAATAATTATAATATAGAGGGTCTTCCTCTCTTTCACTCAAAAAAATAAATAAAGAAAGAATACTAGTTGTTTGAATCAAGTTAGAAATGTGACTATAAATTGTAAAGATCCGGTTAAGCATGTTAAATTAAACCAAGTATAATTTGAGTACTGAAAATAGGTTAAGCTATGAGTCTAATAGTTCCGATCGGATTATGAATATCAATTTGTATATGGGTACGGATCAAGAGATCGCCAAGTATTTGATGGGGTCAAGAATAGATTGAGATTTTATATGTTATATCTAGACTTGATCTAATTCAAACTTGGCTCAACCTACATTAACCTCAAATGATAAAAATTATCCAATGAAATGCAAAAAGATTGATGGCATCAAGAACATAGAAGTGGGGAAAATCATATGTAAGGCCGGGGCATGGAGATGATCATGGAGATTAGTCCTTTCTTTTATATAGTGCTATTGCTGTTAATAGGCAGATAAAAGAGCAGAGATAGTCATCGTTCCTATAGGGCTCCTCAATGACATACAAGGAAACTTTGGGAACACAGAGAACATACTTTCTCTTATCTGGTGTTCTCCATGACAAGGATAACTGGGTTGGAAGGGAGATTGATTTGGATTGGATGGATATTGGTTAACTTAAATTTTTACTACAACCTAAACAATAAACAGCTAAGATTGATCTTTTTCTCTTTTTTGAGAAAAATATGAAAATGCATCATAGCAATTCCTAAAATATAGTACTATCTGCTTTATTTTCGATACCAAGATAACAAACTCCCTCTCTATAACTTCTCGATACCAAGATAACAAACACCCTCTCAACTTATGACATGCGCATCCCACATTCCAAACTCATTACATACGACCATAGCTAATATGGCTCCTTGAACCCACCTCTAGCTATTTAACCTTTGAATCAAGAAAAGCCCCGCGTCGAAGGCCCACATACGGCATGCCACGCGTGGGAAACGCTGCTAATCACACACCCCTCTTGCTGTGAGCTGTGGCGGAGGCTCTTTCGGTCCCAGAAGACGAGCCCTCTGGATGTCCGAAAGAGGAAAGAAAGAACTCGCTTCTGCCATAACTGCCTTCCATAGCCCAAAAGCTGAATTCTACAAGCGATTTCCCCAAGTCATTTAAAATGAAATTGTGAGCAACGTATAATGAAAAAGTTAAATTTCACTCAATGTATTTATTGAATCAAACAGGATCCAGTTATCACACCTCTCTGCTCAGCAACAAAAGATTCTGAATTCAATTATTGGACGACACATCCAAAACTCTAGATCAGTTGATCTCTTATCACCTAGTACATTATCTTCGGAAAAAAAAAAAAAAGGTTCAGGTAGGTGATTCTTCTAAAAGAGAATTGGGTCCGCTTGCCACCGAAAATACTGGACATTCAAGAGGCATTGTCGTATCTCCTTCAATAGGAAGAGAAGCATTCTACTACATTACAAGCAACCAAAAAGAGAGCAACAACTATGGAGATGTTATTTACAAGCTATTCCATATACATGGGGACCTATAAGGGAGAGGGATGACAGGACTGTCATGTTGAGGTCCACACTTGAGAATCCAGCTTCGGAGATTAGCTTCCGGTTCCTTGTCAGGTGACACCCATCTGAAACGAACTGCTGGAGTGGATCAAGAATGCTCTGCATGCATCGGAGAAGAGAGCCATCTGCAAGAGAAACTCCATTAACAAGAACAATACACAAAACTGTAAGATCTTAGTTGAACTGCTTATCAGTCTGGTAAGAAGTTCTGAAAAATACCACGCGCAGCCACATGCTCGATGAATAAGAAAGACCGCCTGGTTTTAACACCCTTTTAATCTCTGCATGCGTTCGTGATAAATCACTATCTAGAGCACTAAATGCTAAAGGACTACAAGTTTAACATTTGAAAGCGACACAACACCCTTCGATTATTAGATAGAAGCATTAGTCCATTTGGCAGCACAGAGTTACCAAATATGTATGTATCTTCTAGACTGAACATGCCAGCATTTGAATATGGTATCAAAAGAAACTAGATTTGGAAAATGCATGTTAGTTCCAATTAAGCACCAAAAAGAACAACAATTTTGCCTTGGCCAAGTAGTTACAGCATGGGATTTTTTTTTTTAACTAAAAGAATTCAGCACCAAAGTAACAAAACTCAGATGCAAAGTTATATGCTTAAGTTAATATGCATACCAGATTGGCACGTTACCACATAAACATTATTATAAATATAATAATCATTTTCTGTTGTTGGAATAGCAGCTAGACATTGTCAACAAATATTCGGATTTGCAAACTAAAATTTCCAAGGCAGGTTATATCAAGGAATTTACTAGTAGCTAACTAGCAATCCAAGCTTCAAAAATGCTAATATCATATAGCTTGTGCAGTTAGCTTCATATAAGGTGTAAAAGGTAAAGAAATCCAAAGACATCTGAGTAATTATATTATATAATGAACTTATACAATCATGTAGACACATTTAGAGAGCTAATTCCAGAAGTTTACTTCCTGGGTAACTACCATTTAAGATACACATGGTTCATTATTGACACCTTTCCCAACACAATTGGTGGTATAAGTTTCATCCCCGAGATAAGAAAGACCTGAGACAAAGAAAACATTACAGTTCTGGAACTATGTTGTCACCTACATATATTATTGTTTTCTGTAGGTTCGTCACCAGCAGAAACAATATCAACAAGCCTCATACTGCCAATTTAGGCCAATTGTATGGATTCTACTACTTTAGCAGTTACTATCCAAGGATAGAACTTCTGATATAGGAAGTCTCTCCAAATCATTCTTTCTAACTGATGATATAGAAGTCATCTTCAGTGTCCCCATTCTAGAATTCTTGCACCAATAGCAGGTCAACCTATCATCTCTATCTTTCACTCACACAACACACACACACACACACACATTACACATCTTTATGATGCAAAATCAGAGGTGCACAATAAAAGAGCTGTTAAACATGGACCTTAGAAAGGAACAAGGAATTTATAAATACCTTTAAGTGCCATGTCAATGTCTTTGACAGAACACAAAACCAGAGTACCAATCACTGCATCCATGGTATCATCTCCTACAGGTAAAGCTTCCCCAACCTACACAGAAGTATGGACTTGAATTCCTAAAGCAACTAACTCTCACAAATAAAAGCAATGCATTGCATTAGAGTTGGACTGACAATAAATGTTTCTGAAAAAACAACATAGAAGTCTATTAAAAAATTGAAAAGCTATAAATTCTAAACGTTTAGCACAGAAACCAACTTCACCAAGGGGTACAAGTAATTAAATAAATGTTAGTAGATGGTTGCCTTTTCTGCCTTTTGAAACTAAACTTTCATGCAAAATTTTAGATACGTTGCTTTAGCTTTAAAGATCCGAAAAAAAAAGCCAAGACTAACT
>KE504757.1:788320-803832 GCA_000441515.1 Elaeis oleifera | reverse complement strand
GTGGGGTCCTTCTTGTGCGTTAGGATTCTTGAAAGCACTCTCCACCCGTTTGCCCGATTGTTGTTTCATGCATTATATTTTAAAGTGACACAATTATAATTATATAATTTTATCATGAATACTTTGATTAGAAATAAAATTTTATAAATTAAAACAGCTTCTCGTAAACTAAAAAGTATGTCGGAACAGAACTTTAAAATGAAAATGTTTTCAAGTAAATATTTTCAGCATTTTGACAAAATCAAAGTAATCTCCACATTATTTTACCAACCAAACACCAGTAGAATTATCCAAGAAATTCTTTTGGCTTCCCAAAACTTAGCCATCATAGCCTTAAGTCATCTGGGTGAATACTCAGCTCACATGGCTCGAATCACCATTTTCATTTAAAATAGAGTTGTTTATTGAATCAAGCCTGGTATGGTGATCACATCTCTCTGCTCAGCAACAAGAAGAGATTCCTTATTCAATTAATGGATGATGCATCCAAAACTCTAAACCAGTTGGTGAATGTGCCCATGCACACATGCCCAAAAAGGCACTAATAGTTTGATCCCTTGTCACCTAGTACATTATCTTCACACACACACACACACAAAAGAAAAAGAAAGAAAAAGGTGCAGGTAGATGATTCTTCTACTATAAGAATTGGGTCAACTTTGCACCAGAAAAAACGGTCATTTAAGAGGCATTGTCATATCCTCTTCCATAGGAAGAGAAGAATAATAATACATTACAAGCGACCAGAAAGAGAGCAATAACGATGTAGATGTTATTTACGAGCTATTCCATATACATGGGACCTAAAAAGGCGGCAGATGACAGGAATGCAGTGTTAAGGTCCACACTAGAGAATCCATTTTCTGAAATTAGCCTCCCTGTTTCTCTAGTCAGGTGACACCCATCTGAAACGAACTGCTGGAGTGGATCAAGAATGCTCTGCACGCATCGGAGAAGAGAGCCATCTGCAAGAGAAACTCCATTAACAAGAACAATACACAAAACTGTAAGATCTTAGTTGACCTGCTCATCAGTTCGGTAAGAAGTTCAGAAAATACCATGAGCAGCAACATGCTCGACGAATAAGTAAAGACCGCCTGGTTTCAACACCCTTCTAATCTCTGCATGCGTTTGTGATAATCAGTATCTATAGCACTAAATGCTAAAGAACTAGAAGTTTAACATTTGAAAGCAACAGGGCACCCTTTGATTATTAGATAGAAGCATTAGTCCATTTGGCAGCACAGAGTTACCAAATATGTATCTCTCTTCTAGAATGAACATGCCAGCATTTGAATTTGGTATCAAGAGAAGCTAGATTTGGAAATACATGTTAGTTCAAATTTAGCACCAAAAATAACAATGTTACTTTGGTCAAGTGGCCACGGCATGGGATTTTTCTTTCTTTTTTTTTTTTTTACTCACAAGAAATTAAGCACCAAAATAACAAAACTGAGATGCAAAGTTATATGCTTAAGTTAATATACATACCAGATTGGCATGTTAATGCATAAACATTATTATAAATATAATCATTTATTCTCATTGTAATAGAAGCTAGACATTGTCAGCAAATATTATGATTTGCAAACTAAAATTTCCAAGGCAGGTTATATCAAGGAATTTACTAGTAGTAGTGCAAGCTACAAAAATGCTAGTATTATATAGCTTGTGCGTTTAGCTTCATATATGGTGTAAATAGGCAAAAGAAATTCAAAGCCATCTGAGTAATTATACTGTATAATGAATATTTATAGAATCATGCAGACACATTTAGAGAGATAATTTCAGAAGTTTACTCCCTGGGTAACTACCAATTAAGATACACATGGTTCATTATTGATGCCTTTTCAAACATAATTGGTGGTGTAAATTTCATCCTTGGGATAAGAAAGGTCCTAGACAAAGAAAATCATTACACATTTTATGATGCAAAATCAGAGGTGCACGATAAAAGAGCTGTTAAACATGGACCTTACAAAGGAACAAGGAATTTTGAATACCTCTAAGTGCCATGTCAACATCCTTGACAGAACACAAAACCAAAGTACCAATCACTGTATCCATGGTCTCGTCTCTTACAGGTAAAGCTTCCCCAACCTACATGGAAGTATGGACTTGAATGCCCAAAGCAACCAGCTCTTGCAAATAAAAGAAATGCAATGTTTTACCCAAAAAAAAAAAAGAAGAGAGAGACATGCAATGCATTAGAGTTGGATTGACAATAAACATTTGGAAGAAAACAACATGGAAGTCTACTAAAACATTGAGAAGCTATAAATGCTAAACTTTTAGCACAGAAACCAACTTCATCAAGGGGGTACAAGTAATTAATAAATGTTAGTCAATGGTTGCTTTTCTTCCTTTTGAAATTAAATTCTCATGCAACATTTTTAGATAAGCTTTAGCTTTAAAGATCCATAAAAAAGCCAAGACTAACTTATTCAATCTACATCATGATTAAACATGTTATCATACATATCTTTGGCAATATAAACCATCAATAAACACCAATTATGCTAGATAGCATGTGCGTAAGCTTTTTACTTGCAGGTAGCCAGCAATTTTAATACTTTTTGCAAGTCAACATATAAGATTTTCAGAATAATTGACCGTTTTATGATAGATTGCCCAATATACTCCAGATACTTTAAAGTAAATGATAGCTCGTATCCAGTTCTAGTTTCTACTGAAAAGAAATCACAATTATTATGTTAAATTTCCACCTTTCATGGGAAAAACATGCACATACTAACAAGCAGGAGCTCTTCATGCATATATTCTTCTGTCAATCCTTAGCCCTAAAAAATTGTTATAATTAAAAATTCTATTGGTTAAAAAAAGGAATTTGCAGAAGAAAGTACAGAACAAAAAATTCCTTTGCCATGCACAGTTTAAGTAACCTAACTCTGAATATCATATGCTACAAAATATTCATGTGAATAAATGAAAACCTCAAGGCAACAAGTCTCCTTCTATTACTTCACAAGCCTCAGGCACCCAGCTACTTTTAGGCCAATCCATGATTGTACGAGTGTCCTAAAACTGACAATGAATCAATTCTCTCAATATCTTCAGATGCAATTTTCTGTATGATCTAATTTATATAATATATTCCAGATTACATGTATTTTAATCTAATTTGCAAGAGATATAAAATTACAGGCAATATCACAACAGATCATTCTCAGCCATAAGCACCTAAGAAGTGCAAGAAGAATATCTTGAACATGTGTGGGGACTACACAATATAAAAGAATATTAGAGATATAACCAATAAAATGACCACTTTAATGGCATAATATACAAACTCGGGCAACATGGAAGAGAATGGGAAATGATAACAACTCTTGAATAGAAAATGTAAGGAATTAGGCTAGCTCAGCTGGATTGTATGGGATTCAAGCCATTAATGTGATCCTAAAATCAGGGATATAAATAATGAAGTTGAAAAAGTTATTGGACAGGAAACATCATACCCCTCGCATAAAACTAAATTTGTTAATGGCAGCCCAGCTGCTACAGCTGCTGCCTGAGCATATTTCTCCATCTTTTATTAGGGTCCACTCCTATGACATTAATATCTGTTGCACTTGCATAGTATTTGAAATTAGGACCAGTACCAACGCCAAGCTCCAGTATTTCTTACTCTTTTCTGTCAATTGAGAAAAGATTTTTGCTTTGCAGGCTGCAACCTTCACCAAAATGAAAGATGAAACAAATAAGAATTATGAATAAAAATCAACAATATGAGTCATCTCCCTATATGTTACATAGGAAAGATTAGAAGCACAGTCTTGTATGAGTCAGTATGATGGGGAATAATGAAAGATAGGAACATAACTGTTGCAAATATGCTCATTTTATGTTGTACAACTAGAAAAGAAGTGCTGGAAATGAGTAAATTAGAGGACTAAAAGTGCTGCATTTACGATGAATTGAGGGGGATAAACCAGGACAGTTTGTTTGTGTGGAACTGGAATCAAATGATGTTGAGATGGTGCCCAATTGATAAAAGGGTTTGGATTAATAAAATGAATGTCAAAAAGGCAAGGAAAGCATTGGAAACCTAAAGTAATTGCACAAAATGATGTTAAGAGAAGTATGTGTCAAGAAGGATGACTGACATATTATACAGGAGGATCCATGAAGCTAAACCAAATCGATCGGATCAAGAAGACTGACTATGGTCATAGTACCAATTGTTAGATATATGCCCTAGAAGTCAATATGACAGACATATTGTAATAATTCTAAGATATATATTTGTACATAAACTATTGATTCATTAATAAAATAGACTCTCTCTATCCATTTTTGCCTAGTGTGTCCAAGAATAGTCCTAGAAATTAATAATTTAAAGATACATATTCTCAAGAATTGAGACTTAGAGACATATATGATTAATTCATAAAATGCTCCCGATCGATAGATCATCATGAAGATGGTGACTGATCCAGTTAAATTGGCATACGGATTGCTTCATTCGAGGTAGACAAGTCTCTAGTCAACAATGTAGAGATACTGAGCAGGAGTGCCTTTAGTTATTAGAGAATATTGATACTGAGTGTGACCAAACGAGAGATCACATGAATGTCTACTCATTTGTCACTGATCTTTTCGATGCTGTAGTGGTGTGAGTAGTTTTTTAACCTACAATACCTCGACTGCTCACAGTAGAATTGTTGTAGTTTGACTGCACATAAACATGGCCTCCTAGCCATTTGGATCCTTGTAGTGTATGTTGGCTACAATAGATTCAATGTAGTAGTAAGGTGCACACCTAGATGGGATATATCGATATTAGTAAATAAGGAGTAGTCCTATGAGGTTTGAGAGGTTGAGTACTAAAATCTGTGGCCACAACAACATGATTGATGGAAAGGAGTTTCCATCAATATCATGATTTGGATTCGAGCTAATCGAATCTTTCATATGACGGATGTTGGGGTTTGACAAGTTTTCATAATCTCCATTACGTCAGGACTCACGATAGAGGAACTGAATAACATGATAATTATATCTAAGGATTCTAATCATTCTATACTGCTAGACGTTACTAATGGACTGTGAGAGCTCTCTAAGATCATTTTGGATCGGTGATTCTTGATGGATGAGAGTTGAAAATATTCTAAACCATTGAAAGTTATTTCGATGATACTATGATGGAGATCATGGTATGTCTCACTATCAGACAGAACAGAACCTATAGTATCATACACAAAAGGGGCTTGACCAGATCAAATGATTGGATCATAGTCAAATTATCAGTATGAATGATTTAGATATAAATTTACAAATATAAGATCAGCTAACAGTTAGCAAGGAGGACCTAATTGCAATTATTGCAATCCAATTTGATGAGATCAAGTTGGAATCAAGTCCTAAATAATTAAATCAAATTTGATTTATTTGGGTTTGACTTAATTAAGTCTAATTAGATATTTGGATTTTAGATTTGAGTCCTAATTGGATTAGGACTGAGTATGAAACGAATCAGGCTCGAATCGGATTTAAATTGAGCCCAAATTGAGCCTAATGGAATAAGGATGCAAGAGTCTCAAGTTTACTGGGACTCTTTCTCTCCTACATTAGAAAGGAGGGGCACGCATTCCCGTTTGGCATATGCAAAAGGGGAGAGAGGACGCCAACCACTTCCCTGGGCTTCTCTCTCTCTCCTTACCACATGGGATTGGATTAGTTCAATTTGAATTTGAACTTCTTATTTGATAAGAATTTAAATTGGTTGAACTCTATCTAATCCCCTTGGCCACCATCTACAAAAAAGGTAGGGTTTTTGGGCGTGGAGATAAACACATCATGAATCAAGTCATAGAAATCATCTGTGTCACTCCTCTTCTTCCATCATCCACATGCCCAAACCTCTCCTTCTGGTCGGCCACATAGAGAAAGAGATCAGAAAAAGAGAGAAAAAGGAAGGAGGAGTTCTCCTATTGTCTCTCTACGTTCCTCCAGTGCTGCGCGACGGCAGTCCACGTGTAGTTCCTCGGATCCTCTTCTACGATGATCGAAGAAGGAGATCAGATCCAAACCAGCGAAGTGAAGATCTGAAAGAGAGCTAGCACCTCGGTGGTCTCCAGCGCTTCCGATTTACTTTAGCCCCGTGTGGATATCCGTAGAGACCGGATGCGTATGTGACTTTCAACATAACCTACAGACATTCTCCGATCCAGATCTGAAGAAGGATTATGTGATTTATGTAGGTGATTTGATCACCAGTTAAACTTTATTTTTGATTTTTGAAATCAGATGTATGCTTCTCATGTTATTTTCATCATATGAACTAAATATGTAGGTATAAGATTAAATCTATGCATGCGTAGATTAAAAGTAGTTTTAATCTATCTTCTGTTGCGCGTTTCAAAATTATTTAAAAATTCTGCATGCATGACACCTAACGAAACCCAACATCAATATGCAAGACAAGTATAGAACAAAATACTTAAGGCAGGTAAAAGACAATGATGCCATAGTTGAGCTTCATTTATGATGCAAATACACAACTCAGAAGGGTCTGCTAAAGTTTTAGACAATATATACTTCTAGTTGTATATATATTACGTTCAATGCATGCTCACTTATATCATTTATTATCTCATAGTTGTGAAAATTTGTGTTACAACCTATTGTATGTGTTTACTGGCTAACCCAAACCATACTGATTTACCGCATCATAATGTGTGCTAACAAGCACATTCCCCTTCTCGGTCAAGTTGAAGCCTTTTCATGTTTCCTTGCAATGTATGAGATGTCATATGACAATTGTAACCGGATATCCAAAACACCCATTTAAATTTGACAAAAACTGTTTGACTTGCATTCTCCTGGACACATCAAAATAAAAGTGATGGTTATATGCCTAAAACTTGATTAAAAGTCCTGCGATAGCTATGAGCATGAATATAGTTTAGCTTGCTAAAGTTGGGGGTGTTTGGTTGAAGGAATAAAGATATGGAATGGAAATGGGAATGAATGACTCCGATTCTGATTGTTTGGTTGGGGGGAGTCCCACTCCGATTCCCATTTCAGAGAGAGGAATGGGAATGGCCCAATTCCCACTGAATCAGGATCATCCCCATGGGAGTCAAAGTTTCATTCCGATGGAATGAGATAAATTTGTTTAAAAAAAACACCACCGGCGGGCAGGGAGCTGGTGTTTGCAGGTGGGCGGGGAGCACGGAGGTGTGGTGGGGGCTGGTGGGGGTTTGGTGGTGCAAGAACCACGGGCCGCAAGGGGGAGCCGCGAGCCGTGGTGGGCCGGGTGGGTGGAGGAGGGCGCGGTGGTGCGAAGAAACTACTAGCCGCAGGGGCGGGGAGGGCGCGGAGGAGCTTTGCGATCGGTGCGAGGAGCAATCGATGGTGGTGTTGGAGATCTCCGAGCTTTTGGATTTGAAGATTGGAAGAGTCGAGGAGAACGAATCGGTCCACACCGGCGATCGGAGTCGACCAGATTACCTCGATTTTCAAGTTGGAGAGGACTAGGGTGCCATTAAAGGAGAAGGAGGTGGACCCGGTCCAGTGTGTTGGGCGAGCCTGGTTGGCACGCCAAACGAGCAAGGAGGGGAGGTGGAGGACCGCGAGCTCAAGCTGGGTGGAGTTGAAGCGGAGGAAGCCCAGGGAGAAAACGCCGTTCGGGTCGATGAGGAGAGGTTGGAACTCGGAATGGGATGGGTCGTGGGTGGCCAAGAAGCCTCTCTCGATCTGTTTGGCTGGCAAAGACGTCGCGTTTCCAACTTAAGCTGATCCTGCGGTGATGGAGCCGCGGATGGCGGGTGGGCGGGGTGGGGCGGCGGAGTCAGGGATGACGGGTCGCCGGGGTTGGGGGACGCATGCAGCGGAGGAGCCCGTGTGGCGTCAGGGGTGGGTGGGCGTGGATAAGGCACAGGCAGAAGGAGCTCCATACCTTCTTCTTATTTTTTTTCTTTTTTTTTCTTTTCATTTTTTATTTTTCATAAAATTATTTATATTTTATATTTATTTATAAAATATTTCATCTCTTATTTAAATTTTTTATTTTATATAAAATTTATTTTAATTATATTTTCAAAATAAAGATTCATTCCGATTCCTATATTTTGATGAACCAAACAACGACAATTGGAATCATCGATTTCGATTCCGATTTCGATTCCGGTCACGAACCAAACGCTTCGGAGGATTTGACCATTTCGATTCCGATTCCAAGCCATTCCAATTTTCATTCCCATTCTAATTTTGGTTACGAACCAAACGTCCCTTGAAGTAACATGGCAAACCTAATCCAGCACAAATATGTAGAAACCGCCTAGTTCAGTTGAGGTTGGGCACGCAATCCTCCAATATGATCGTGTTTTCATGAAATATTATTACATTGGAAGAAGGAAACCCAATCATTTTCTGAGGATTTGCATGTTAAGTAAAGTAGAAAATCATTTATTGACTTCTACCCAACCATCTTTTTTTCAGATTTTTTATCAAAAATAATCTTTTCAGACTTAATACCATCGCCAAGTGCTCTTTTATTCCACTTAAAGGATAGATTTTAAAGGTTAAGTATTTTAACATCAAAGTTTCTATTTTTAAAAGGATTAATCTTCAAATAGCTGTCATATATTCGACAAAGAAGGCACTCTACTACTGACCTCAGCTTCGTAGGGCATGATCATGCCCTGCTCCAGAACCTTCGCGTAGAGCTCCTCGTACCAATCCGGCCTCGAAGGATGGAATCTCTCCACCACAGCCTAGCAACAACAAATACATGCAAATTTACAGTGAACTTCGCACCAAATCGAACAATTCCACCCATGCTCGTAAGATCGCGAGTTCTTGCCTCCGGGTCGGGAGGGCCATCACCCAACGCCTGAGGGGGAGGAACTCGGAATAGCGCCACCGCCGCGGTTCCCCCAAGAGGCCCAGCCGCCGTCCGCAGGTGCAGCACTGGAGAGCGCGGGATAAGCGCGGGTCCGAGACCAAGCCCACCGGTTCCGGCGACGCCTTTCCGGTGGGCGATGACCGGGCTAGGGTTAGGGTTAGAGTACGGGCTTTCGACGGAGGCAGAGAGGAGGCCCTCGGGAGAGGCAAGAGGGGGGAACCGGTGGAGGAGAGAACGGAGACGGAGGAGTACATGGTCCCGCGCTGCCGCCTGCCGCCACCGGATCTGGCGAGGAATTCTGTGGATTGATCGATCCGGGCCGTCCCTTTATGGGGCCCTGAAGGAGGGGACGAGGGTGGTCATTGCGTCATTTACGTGGCGTTTACGACACAGGTTCCTGACAGATGCGCCAACACCCGTTTACGTTGGAGAGGCAAACCTTGCTTTGTCTAAAAAAATCCAATGTAATATATTTGTATTAAATTTGAGTTAAGATACTTTAAGAGGAGAGATTAGAAAAAAAAAAAAAATTTAGTTTCATGAGAATTATGTGACCGAAATAGAGTTATTATGATCGAATTAGAGTTAATCAAAATAGAATCATTATGGCTGAATTTGAGTTATCATGGCTGAGGTAACATCTTGATGACCGACTGGTCATGTTTCTACCATGACCGACTAACCATCTGCATGGCCGATCGATCATCTTCATGGCATAACCGATTGACCATCTTTATGACATAGCCAACTGATCATCTTCATAGCTGACTGACGATCTTCATGACCAAACCAGCATTACAATGACTGACTGTCAAACGACCGACTAGCAAATATATAATCACGATACTACAATCGTGGATAATAACTATATGCCACGATCGTTAATCGACATAAATTATCCACTAACTTCATAATTATGACTTGATAATCGAGATAACTATCCCTTAGTGCCATAAAAAATGGAACCACTTGCTCGACGGTTATACTCGAGTCACCTATAAAGAGGAGATAAGAGAACAGGCAAGCGGTAAGACACTTCTGGGCTGATATTTTATCAATTTTGATATTTTACTTCCTGTTCGATCACTCCCCATTGACTTAAGTATCAGAGGATCTTTGTCGGACACAACTCCAGTCAGTGTGGATTTATTTTACAGATGCTCTTCTCCGACAACAGATATAACAGAGGATTGGTCGCAACAGATTGGCGCACCAGGAAGGGAGGCAAAGATCGAGTTATCATGGCAAAAACGAGAGCCTATAATATTTCCACCGGCTTTATCCGACGATCTTCCTATCGGAAAGATCCTCTACTTCCATCAGCAGAGCCCAATTCTTCGGGTCTGGTCATCATTGCAGATGCTTAATAATTTGCTGCCTTCGTCCAGTAAATAAGATGATGATAGAGGGTAGTTCACAGCCTCTAGTAACAATCAAAGGAGCTCTCACCAGCATCGATTGTTCCCTCAAATCGACATCACCGACCAGTGGCTGCCCTGGCTCAACATAGCTAACAATTGATGGCGGCACAATCTCGACAGCAATCTCATCGACAGGATGGACCACATCACTCAGCCCATCACTCTCAACGCGCTGATCGCTGTCTATTCCCCCTCCCCCCACAAAGCTGATAAAGGAAACGACGATGTTCTTTTCCTCCATCCATCGAAAGTTCTACTCTTGGGTGCTCTTTCGGAGAAGATTCCCGACGCATGGACAACTACGAGCGAAAATCCTAGAAAGCAACTAAGTGACGAGTCTTCGGGAGGCAGACGATTTGAAAAGCTTCTCCAAATGATAAATCGATCATGATCGATAATTTTGAAAGCTTCTCCAAATGATGAATCGATCATAATCAACGATTTGAAAAGTTTCTCCAAATGACGAATCGATCGTGATTGACGATATGGAAAGCTCCCTCCAAATGACGAATTGATCCTAATCGATGATTCGGAAAGTTCCTCCAAATAGTGACTATGCTCCTCTACAATGGAACGACTTACAATCATGTTTCGGATCAATGCAACAATCTACAACAATATTCCTCTATGGTAAAACGATTGCTCTTTAGACATGGAATGCCAACAATCTATAACTGTATCTTCAGTAAAGTTATCCTTACGATATAATATATTCGAACGATATGTTCGATTTTCAATATATTTTCAATTGAAATATGATACAATAAGCTCCGATTTAAGATGATTCGATGACAAATATGAGTTCCAGCTCTAAGATGATTCGATAATAAATACAATCTCCGGCTCAAGTCCCGAAAGGCCAAAGAGAAAAATATCGATCTCCGAATCAAAATGAGTCCTAAAAAGATCAATATGCCAACTCGACTCCGATCGGATGGAACAATATACCGACTCGACTTCAGTCAGATGGAACAAAATGCCAACTCAACTCTGGTCGGATGGAACAACATGCTGACTCGACTCCGATCGAGCGGAATAACATGCGGACTCAACTACGATCGGATGGAACAACATACCGACTCAACTGCGGTTGGATAGAACAATATGTCGACTCGGCTACAGTCGAACGGAATAATATACCGACTCGATTACGGTCAGACAGAATAATATGCTGACTCGACTACGATTGATCGGAAGAATATGCCAATTTAACTTCGGTCAGTCAAAAAATATTCTACAGTTATCTATGATGAATGATGATCACATTCAAAGAGACAATACAATAAAAATTCTTTTACTACAATCTGAAGGCTACAAAATCAGACTAAGATTCTGTAACAAAAAAAAATTACTTTCATTATCAACTAAAATGACTACATAATCGAGACTCGAAGTCATGACAGAAGATACACTGACTTTCATCGTCCAACGCATCAAGCCACCTTGAACTTGGAAGTGGGAGGCAACTATTGGGACAATAGAATTTGCTTCCTTCAATTCTACGTCGGCTCCTATATTCGAGATCGGCCCTTTATTCATACTTATATAAGAAAAGCCAAGAGATCTCAAGAGGAGAGGCTCTGAAAAGGAAGAAACTTTCAGAATTCAGTTCTCATGAGAGTCATCTGACTAAAGTAGAGTCATTATGGCCGAACCAGATTTATCTGGCCAAAGCAGAGTCATCATGGCTAAACTTGAGTCATCATGACTGAACTAACATCTTCATGGCCGACTGACCATCTTTATGGCATAGCCGACTGACCATCTTCATAGCCGACTAACCATCTTTGTATCATGACCGACTGACCATCTTCATGGTCGATTGACCATCTTTCTATCATAATCGACTGACCATTTTCATGACCGACTGACCATCTTCATGGCATAGCCAATTGACCATCTTCACGACATAATCGATTGATCATCTTCATGACCAAACCAGCATTATAACAGTCGATTGTCAAACAATCGACTGCTGACTGTCAAACGGCCGACTGCTAAATATATAATCACGATACTACAATCGTGGGTAATAATAATATGCTACGATCGTTAGTGGGCATAAATTATCCACTAACTCGATGATTATGGCCTGATAATCGAGGTAACTATCCCTTAGTGCTATAAAAAGCGGGATCGCGTGCTCGACGGTTACACCCGAGTCACCTATAAAGGAGAAGAAAGGGTACAAACAAGAGATAAGATACTTCTGAGTTGATACTATGCCAACCTTGATATTCTACTTCCTGTTCGAACACCTCCTACTGACTTAAGCATCGGAGGATTTTCGTCTGATATAACTTCGATCAGTGTTGACTTATTTTGTAGGTGCTTTCTTTGACAACGGATGTAACGGGAGATTAGCCGCAACATTCATCATTTTTTTACGTTAAATTTTTATTATATTGTTAGTTTCGACATGAGACAGTGTGGGGGCTAGGATTTTTTTTCATCTTTTGAGTGCTTGGCGTCATTTCTCAATGAGTTCTATAGCTCTTTCCTGAGTTTCGGATAATAAAACTAGGTCATGTTTTGAAAATTTGATTGCATTTTATTCCCAAAGGAGAAAAAAAAGTTGAGTTTTTAATTACTCCAAAGAAAGGGAGCTCCATTGAAATTTGTGATATCTACTATATAACCTAGTATGCTTCTATTCTCATTTTCTTTCTAAGTGATACAAATAATTATCATGTCCCGAGCCTATCATATAGATTGGCCATATAAATCCTAGAGCAGTGCCTTTCTAATAACACTAGAATATTAAATTATCATACCCCGAGCCCGTCATATAGGTTGGCCATATGAACCCTAGAGTAGTGCCTTTCCAATAGCACTAGAATATTAAATTATTCATAAAGTTTAACCCTAATAGTCTAACTAAATAAATCTATTATAAGCACTCTATTATAAAATTCATATATTCATCTAATAGTAGAAAGAAAGTCAACTCACTAACTAATAATTTCATTGCTTGAACTCCATATCTAACCTTTCTGAACAAAGCATCCTATAATTTTGAAAGGAATAGTGAAGAGGTGGCGCAAGGTTTACAGTCTAGTGAGGATCCTTCACAATCGCACCCATATAGATAAAATAAAATTAAAATAAAGGTTAACTACTAACCATATCAAAATATAGGCAAAAATTATAAAACCTCATACCCTCAAATAAATCCACATGGATATACATGTATAAATATACATCATCAAATATACATCTCATTCAAGAAAACATATTGGATGTATCATCAATCTAAAACTTTTATTCAATAATAGTTTTATATATTTATCTTCAATTACTATCCAGATTTTTGATCATAATTACCTTTCCGATTTAGATTATCCATGGCTATGTTTCAATTTGTGACTGGCAAACCATAATCCCATGCTTCGGTCTATGATGGCAAATCATAAGATCTATATTTTAACCTATGATGACAAATCAAAATATTATAATTTAGCCTATGAAAAACAATCTACAATACCCACACTTCAGTCCATGATGACAAACCAAAGTATAATGATAGGGTCTATAACTAGCAATCCTTGGCTAGTTCAAATCTATTTACTCAACAATCAAATTATTCAATTTCATCTATGCCAAAGAAAATATATTTTCATGTTATATTTCTTGCCAAATTAAAAATAATCATTATTATATATGAAACAACAAACATCATCAATATCTGATACATGTATACAATAAAGAAACATATATTTATATACTCAAACCAGCAATCAATCGACAATGATAATATAATTGATGCAAATCTAAGATCATTAATAAAATTACAAAATATATATATCTAATCGATGATTGTGTGCAAGAATACTTAACTTCATCAACAATCAAATCAAATAAAACAAGTATCAACCCACATCTTGATCTACAAATTAGATTGCAGAGTACCCTGCTTAACACCTATTTGCTCACATGATTGCTCTCTATTGCTCTCTTACAGAGCCAAATCCAATCATCAAAATAATTATAAATGATTAGGGTTAATGGTGGAAAATTATAGAAGGATGGGGTAGATGGTTGCACAATTTTAGCCTAAAAACCTTCATGTAATGTCGGTCTAGGACCCTTCCTAAGGTCAACATTCTATTTGGATTTATTTGGATGTTTGAACCCTCCATTGGTCTATAAGACATCTAGAGAGAGAAAGAAAAAATAGAGGGAGAATAGAAAGAAAGAAAGAGAGAAGAGAAGAGAAAGATCATGGAACCTTTTTTTTCTTTCAAAATAGAGGAGGAAAGGAGGGGTAACCTACGCTAGGATGGTGGTCTCCAGAGGGTGATGACCCACAGTAGATGGTGCTAGACCATGGTAACAACCCATGGCAACAACCAAACCGTAGCCACATCTAGTGATGGCGGTTGGCCTAATGAAATATAAAAATAGGGACACCCTGTTCACTGCTAAATCGATAACTCATTGCTTCAAACTAGCTGGTAACCGCATCATTGGAAATGAAAAAAATGATGGAAAAAAGGGTTTAGTGGCCTTAATCATCTTTGATGAGGTATTTGGTCTTAGAATGGTGGCTGAGATGAGATGAGGAGCTTGAAAAAGGCAGGAATTTTAGTGGCAGTTGCTTGGGGCTTGTCAACAAAGTGCTTAGAAGAAGAGGGGAGGAGGTTTTATAGATCAAAATCCTAAGATTCACCAACGTCTGGAATGCCCTAGGATTTTTTTTTTGTGATGGGATTGGGGAGGAGGCGGGCTCCCAGTTCTCCCACCTCACTAGCTAGTTATGTGAGGTTATAAGTTTTTTCATCTCATACGCTAATAATCATGCTATTTCCATACATATGGGTTGATCAATGGATCATGCCCCTACAATAGCAACACAAGCCTCTTTCTTTTCTACGTAAAACAATGCTTTAATACTGCATCTCTTCTCCAATAATCAAAGAAATGATTAAATTCTCTTGTAAAAATTAATCGTCAAGATGAGATAGTTGCTTTAGATAATGACCATATACTTGCATGTGTGGTGAGAATTTTAAAATAGATTTCTATTATGGATGGTTGCAATGCTTTGATGGAATTTTTGCACTTAAATAGCTTGATGAGACACTCTCTCAAATTTGATTACTTTTTGTGGTGTCTACTTTACAAAGAGTAACACGTCGATAGAAATAATGAAGGTATGTGTTGCTGCAAAAATCCGTCGGCGTCGGAGATGCTGGAGTCGAGGGTGCCGCGGTCGCCGT
>KE504757.1:762035-782183 GCA_000441515.1 Elaeis oleifera | reverse complement strand
TTCGGTCGTCGACAAAACCTGAAAGGAATCCAGCCTGTCGCTTGTCACTGGAGCAGTCTAACAGGCGCTAGCAGGATCCATCCTTGAAAAATCTGGATGGGTGCCACCTGTCGAGAACTTCGGCTGAGGGTATTTTTATACCCAACAGTATGTTTACTCGTAAAGATGAGTATTCATAAAGTTTAATAGAAATGGCGTGGATAGTTTGGACTAAGTAAGATAATACAGTGATGTAGTGGCATATGCCCTAGAGCATTTAGAGCTTTGCATGCATTTGTATCATGCATTTTGGTTTCCTAATGTGGTAGAATAAATATGAAACAAGATTATATATTTCTCAAAAAAGTAGTATGATGTAATGATATGTAGTGCACCAGACGGTAAATGCTTGTAGAAACAGATTACTATAGGTCACGATAGCAGACGCACGAGATATCTCTACGCGATCAGGGTTTCAGAGACGCCCTTAAACCGTTATAACAGAACGATGCCAAAAAAACCGTTATAACAGACGCCCTTAAGTTAGACCATCGGCCCATCCCCGACCGGACCTGCCGAGCCGGAACGATCCAGCCGGTAGCTCGTCTCCTCGCCCATCCTTTGTGGCCTCTCTCTCCCACCATAAACCCCACAGCGTCGTCTCTTCCCCACAGGATAAGGATATAAGTCCCGCCTTCCGGCCCTCCCCTCTCCCCACCCTCTCGCTCGACGGATAGAGGAAGAGAGCGAGGAATCTCTCCTTCTCTTTCTCCTGACTTCCAGTCCTCTCTCGCTCGAAGCATCGAAGGAGAGCGAGGCGGGCAGCGGCCATCTCTCCATCCTTTCTGGGCTAAAAGGTGCTCTTTTTCCACCTATTCGAACTCTGGATTCGTGCCACTAATCATGTTATGGAGTTGTCTGCATGCCTTTTTGATGCGACTGGGATGTGGCACTTTCATTTCTGCCCGCTGGGTTTTTGTTAGATTTTTCCCAAGTTGGAGTTTTGATTTGTCTGTTTACGAATTGCTGTAGAAAAACACCTTCTTTGCCTTGGTTTTTGGATTTTAATCCATTAGTGGCAAGGGGTTTCATCGTATGGTGATAATTCTGGGAACAAGATGGTAAATGAGTGGTTGCAGAGAGTGTTTGTTTTATGGAAATAAAAGCATTTCCGTTCTTCTTGGAGGTCTCAGATGTAACTGTGAGAAGGAATTATGCATTAAAAGAATCTGGTGAAGTTTGTACTTATAGCAGTGTAAATATGATGTTTAGATGCGAGAAGAAGTCTCTAATGTGCTGGAGATATACGAGGAGCATAGACTTATTATTATTACTATTATTTTGTAAAAATGTTTGATGTGGTGAAAGGTTTATATGAATTTAAAAAAGTGCTTAGTGGAGAATATTAACTCCAAGAAGGAGTTATCTTTTGGTTTTTGGGGAGTGATTGGACGGTTTGTTCAAAACTTAAATCTGTCAAGTGGGTTTCCCCTTATTCTTTGCATTGTTAAAAGATCCTAGAAATTTGACCGGAAAAGTTAGAAGGGGATTACTGATAGCAAGCATCTGGTTTTCATGATTGGTTAAAATAGATGACATTTTCTATTTGAAATAACCACTGTGTACAGCTTCTTTATGCTAGTTATTGTGATACAATTTTGAAGCATGGTGATCATTTTGGAAAGGCTTCTGGGAAGTAAGTGTGAAGGGTCACAAAATATACATTCTCATATGTAGCTGCAGACGTTTTACACTTGGCAGAAAATTAGTTAGTGTCCTCTATCGTCAAAAGATGTTTGAAATTTGAGCTTGGACATGATGTTGATATGAACATGTTTGTTCATCTCCAATGTCTTTTTATCCTGGTTATGTTGATACTGTTCATATATCTTCTTTTTTACAGCTAACTTGCTACTTGATCTTATGATCTGGTCGTGGACTTCTATAAACTTATTGCTCTGCACAGGCAGGTTATGGAGGATTAGATTTCTTTATTGAGACATAAGAACCCAATACTTACAATCTTGCTAGACTTCACCATGTCATGACCAAATTTTTATCATATCATGACCAAGGGTTGATGCATCGGGTATCACTGATGTGTCAACCTGCTAATGGCTCGGTAGGCACACGTGCCTGCTCAGCCGTGCCAATTCTTGGCGTGCGCTGACTTGGTAGCATACCAAGTACAGGAATGCAGCTTGTATTTTGTCAGATCCTTGTGCCGATAAGGCATTGACATGATGTGTATCATGCATTCCATGTCATGCCATGCTTTCTGATACTTCGATTAAAGGTCGTGACCCCAGATCTTAGTGATGATGCAAGATCATCATAGAATTAAACATTTAATGGTATATACTCTGTCCAGTAGGAAGCAAAGTTTTTCATACCTGCAAATTTCAATTTTTTTTAACACCCACAAGATTTTTGTTATTTATTTATAATCACGTGATACTTTTTATCCTATTGCCATAATAGGATATTCTTAGGTAGGAGACGTTAGTTTCACTAGTTTCTTCAATTTCTCCACACCTTTTATTGTTAATGAACTGGCTCCTTCACTGTTTATTATACAAGGATTCCTTTGGAGTTTACTGTCCTTAATCTTTAGTAACGAGTTATAGAGTTTGCAGGTGATTATCCTGAGCTTGAGGTGTTCTGTCACAGTTATGTTCCATAAGGTTGTGAGCATTTTTGTATTGCATGGGTTTAGAAGACTATCTATGGGATAACAGAGCTCATGAAATCACAGACCTGTTATTACATGAACATCTGTGGTAGAGCAGCACATTGTACTGTATCAGACACCTATCTGAATATGGTTAGGTTAAGAACACATAGCTTAGGGAGAATTCCTCTAGCAATAATGCATGAGCATTCAGAAATTTGAACTATGTAGGTTTGTTATTTTTGTGCAAAAACATTACCATGATGCTCTCCTTTTAAAATTGATTCAACCTTGAAGGTAGCACTTTTTTAATCAATGCCTCATGCTTTCAAAATGGGTGTTAATCTTAGCTCTAAACAAACTTCAAGTATTCTTTTATAGAATGTAGATCTGGGCATGGTAAGTGATAATCCACTTCACTAATTGAAAACATGTGTAATAATACTTAAGCTGAAGCATGGGTACCTTCACTTTGACTTTAGGGTAGTATAAATGCCCAGTACTGGTTCATAAAGTTCCATATTTGTTTCGGTACATTTGTAAAGAGGTTCTAGTACCACAAAAGTTTGTTTTCTTGTAGAAAATACTTCTAAGTATTTAATGACTGATATAATTAAAAAATCAGTTCGTTGGATTAACTGCCATATTAAATAAATATTAGGTCTTGGTAGGGTAGGATTTCATTGCATAACTCATTAATTTGTAACTGTTACACTTCAGCCTTTAATATATATTGTTCATGGGACCAGAGTTAAAGCCATCTAAAGATAATATGCATAACTGGTCATCTGGTCCCATTGTATAATTCGATCCCAATGGTGCAAGTTTTTTCAACTATCTCTTGTTGTTTGTCTTTATAATTGTTATATATACCAATAAATGATGACCATATGCAGTATATTCTCTGATTCAATTGTTGTTCACAAAAAGCTCTAAAGGATGAGTCATCCCAATTATGCCTACGATCTACATTCTACATAAATTATTTCAATTGATACCAATTGAACAATAACTAGTCTTGGGTTTAAGGGCTTCACTGCAGTATATGTATCTGTGAATGAAAGATAAATGGAACTCTTTTATTATTCAGATGTAGGACCTTGATCAAGATCTTATTACATGATGAATCAACAGAGTATCACACAGTTATAGAGGTCTCCAGACGGTTGATTAATGACATGTGGTCTGATCTGATGATTACTCATCAATATATTTATTTAGAAATACCATTAGGACTGATTCGGTTATTTTATATTTACAGCCCGTTCACTTTGGGAGTAATCTGCTAACAAATGAACCTGTTGTAGGGCAAGAAAGGAATTGGAGCCTCTAGTTGCTGGCTGATATTTTAATTCAGAGGGCTACATTCAACATGGTACCTGTAATTAATTGCTCTGTGGGCAATATCACTCTGCTTCCTGGATCGACTTGTGGCCTTAGGAAGGAGATCCAATCAACAAGACGCCATGTTTCTGGAAATATTTAAGGCCAACACCGTTGTCTCAGGGGTTTCTATTTACAAAAATGTCATTAAGGCTGTTTCAGAGAAACTATGGAGGCTATGTTTCAAAGCATGGTTCAAGAGTCCGAATCTTTGCTGCTGTTGGCGCTGATATAACAATAGAGGAGCCAGATCCTGCTGTTTCAGATGAAGTTGCTGATGAAACTTCAGAAACTGCAGCTAGTTCAGCTGAAACAAATGAGCCAGCCCCTGCAAACCCTGCTGTTACTTCCACTGCTAAAGCAAACGCCCTAGACCTGTAAGGAAAAGTGAGATGCCACCTGTGAAGGATGAGGAACTAGTGCCAGGAGCTTCCTTCAAAGGGAAGTAAGATCAATTCAACCATTTGGTGCTTTTGTTGACTTTGGGGCCTTTACAAATGGACTGGTGCATGTCTCCAGGATGAGTGATGAATATGTCAAGGATGTGGCGTCTTTTGTTTCTGTTGGGCAAGAAGTGACAGTGAGGATTGTGGAAGTAAATAAGGAAAGTGGGAGGATCTCTCTAACAATGCGTGATACTGATGAACCCAGGAAGATACAGCAGAGAAGAGACACTCCTGCTGATGGAAGTAATAACAAGCCAAGAGCTGCCAGAAAAAATGCTGCAAGGTCGAATCAGAAGGATGGTGCGGTGCAAAAGATTTCTAAGTTTGTTAAGGGCCAAAATTTAGTTGGCACTGTGAAAAATATAACCAGATCGGGAGCTTTTGTTTCGCTTCCAGAAGGGGAGGAAGGATTTCTCCCCATCTCTGAGGAATCTGAAGGGTTTGGTGGCATTTTGGGGAACTCCTCTCTGCAGGTTGGTCAAGAAGTTAAGGTACGGGTGTTGCGCGTTACAAGAGGGCAGGTGACTTTAACAATGAAAAAAGAAGAAGATGTTGAAAGGCTGAACATACAACTAAATCAGGGGGTGGTGCATGTGGCAACGAACCCATTTGAGCTGGCTTTTCGTAAGAATAAGGAGATTGCTGCATTTTTGGATGAACGGGAGAGAGACCGGAATTCTTCTGAAATTTAAGCATGTCAAAGACTTTAGAACAAGCAGGAGGAGATGATGATGAAGCTGTAGCCAATTCTAACACTCTTGAAGTTGATGGCTCAACGGCAAGCAGTGATGAGAACCAGGTTGTTGGGCCCTCTGATTTAGGTGATGAGCTGGAGGATGAAAAAGGCACTGTCGAAGAGCTGCGAGAACAAGCTTCTGTTGAAGATCCCATTCCTACTGATTTGGGGAGCAAGGATGTGGAATCTGCAAGCACTCAGGCTAAGAATGCTGAGATCGTTCCTGAAACTGTGCAAGAAGATGTGGAGAGCTCTAAAACCTCAACTGAGCCCACTTCAGATTCTGTTTTAGATGAGGCCTCTGTAACAGATGATGTGCAGGATTCAAGTGCTGCAAAGGTCACTGCAGAGGAACAAACCTAAGTTCAAAAGCTTCAAATTTAGGGGGAGGTGAATCGTCTGCAGATGGCTCCGCTGAAAATTTGCTAACTAGTGTATCTTCCATAACTTCTGAAGGCAAGGAAGAAAGTGCTAATATTAAAACTGTAAAGAAAAGTGAAGGAGTTCTGGGTTCGGAAAGTACGGTAGCCTCTGTAACCAATGAAGCTAGGGAAGCTGATGTCACAACTGGAACTGTCCTGGAAGATGAGACCGATGGTAAAACTTTGAGTGCAGAAGAAAATGAACCCTCTGTAGATTCTGCAGGAAGTGAGAAATCTTCTGCGATAAAGGATTCCAGCATCAATGTGGATTCATCTGGAGAAATTGGTAATCAGAAGCTATCTTCAGGTGTGCTTCCTGATGAAGTTGTTACTAATCAATCAGATGATACTTTAACTGATGAGAAAGTGGAGAAAGTAACACCTATGCCAGTTGTAAATGAAGAAGCCTTTGCTGAATTAAAAGAAGCACATGTAGAGGCTTCTGAAATCTTAAATGGGCAAGCTACTAATCCGGATCAAGAAAGTGCTTCAAAAGGTTAGTAGTTATCTTGATTAATCACTTGTTTAACCAGAAGGCAAGCTTCCTAAGTAAGTTTCTCAAAGTTAACATTACTTCCTATGTTTTATCTGGATGATGGAAATGCATCTTATTGGCTGCAGTACAAGAGCAATGGACAGATATATTGATATTGTCCAACACAATCAATATAAACAGTACTGCATCTGTCAAAAACATCGAGATAAAACAATACAGCCATAGAACAATGGAAGATTAACCTTGGATATTTAAGAATTTTGTGACTTTGATCAGGTTTCACTTTTTAGCCAATGCCAATTAATTGCTTTGTAAAGTTAATATAACAAAAAAAAAAAGAAGAAATTGTAGGCAATCTTCCCCTCTTTGTAGGGCCTTTTGGATATTCCTACAGGATTGGACTGAAAATCCGGTAGGAATTGGGCCTGTTGGCGCATCTAGCTTATATTTTCTAAGAGTTTATCTAAACCTAGCCCAGATTCTAGCCTTTGGGCTACATGAAGAAAAAAAGACTTATAGAGATCGTTTTCTTCTTTTCACGGGATTTGAGTTGGGTGGTATTTAGTTGATACAGGGCCATGCTTAAATGGATAGCCCAATCTATGAATCCTATAAGATTTTCAGCCCAATCTTATATGAATATCCAAACAGGCCCTTAATTTTTCAGAAGAGTAATTCTTTGTCCATTGCCCTTCGGTGGAGAAAAAATGCACTGTCCAACCACATTGGGCCATGTAGCATAATTAATAATGGGATAAATATTTTATGCCGCTTAGCTTTTTTTCTCAAATTTTTCTAATGAAAATATCTTTTCTTTCATAGAACAAAGAAAGAATAGTATTATTACTTTTTGATACCTTATATGACTTTCTGTAACTATATATAATATCCTGAATAATATATATGACTTCTTGTATCTTTCGTATGATATCATGCTAGTTATATGACTTCCTGAATAATATATATAACATCCTGAACAATATATATGACCTTCTATAAATATATATGACATTCTGAATAATATATATAATTTTGTGATGCTTTATATGACTTCCTATCAATATATATGATATTCTGAGCCATATATATGATTTTTTGATGCCTTATATGATTTTCTGTGATTATATATGACATCCTGAATAATATATATAACTTCTTATATCTTTATATGATATTCTGTTGGTTATTATAACTTTCTAATACCTTATATGACTTTTTGTGAAAATATAGGACATTCTAAATAATATATACGATTTTCTGTGAATATATATGACATCGAGAACAATATATATGACTTCCTGTGGTTATTATGACTTTCTAATGCCTTATATTACTTTATATTGGTTATAATAACTAACATGATATCATATAAAAATACAAGAAGTCATATATTGTTCAAAATGTCATATATATTCATAGAAAGTCATCTATATTGTTCAGTATATCATATATGCTCACAGAAAATCATATAAGGCAACAGAATATCATATAAAGATATAGAAAGTCATATATGTTGTTCAGAATATCATATATACTCACAGAAACTCATATAAGACATTAGGAAGTAATAATACTATTCTTTCTTTGTTTAAATGGCATTTTTGTCAGAAAAAGTTTGAGAAAAAAAGTTGAGTAGCATTAAATACTTGTCCCATTATTAATTACGCTATGTGGCTCAATGTGATTGGACAGTGCACTTGTTCTCCACTAGAGGTGGTGGACAAAGAATTTCTCTTTTCATAATCTACCGTGAATACCTAATGTGTATCTGCCTTTCACATCTTTATTTATTGGTACTACAAATTTGATATCACCGTGTACATGCGGTGACATTTGGAAATGGTGGACACTGAATCTGTATCAATTTTGACACCCCGAAGTTGGAACTATACTGGCATCAACCTTGTCCTATTCTTTGCATCACTGCACATTGTTGTACTTTACCATGTTCTTGTATGTTTACGACGCAACAAACTGTTGAAATTACCTGATCATTTTTTTATGCTTGAAATATTCGTTGAAATTACCTGGTCATCAATTTTCCATCACCAAGAATCGATGTCACACTCAAATTTTTTACAGTATGTAACTGATTTCATATCTCGATTGACCAAGGATTTTTTTTCCTCTCCGAGTCTTATGCATCATTAGCTATGCCTGC
The DNA here is from genome assembly GCA_000441515.1 of Elaeis oleifera. Taxonomy (NCBI): domain Eukaryota; kingdom Viridiplantae; phylum Streptophyta; class Magnoliopsida; order Arecales; family Arecaceae; genus Elaeis; species Elaeis oleifera. The sequence continues at coordinate 773,889 of KE504757.1, read as the reverse complement.
AGTGTCTGTGGTATTATTTGCACCATAATATTAAGTGGAATCTTTAGCAAATTGATTAACACTAATAGAATCTTGGTGGCAAATCTATCCTTTGTTCTAATAATATGTGTGTGGCTTGCAGTTGGTGCGCAAAATGCAACAACTATTTCTGCAGCTCTTGTAAAGCAATTACGTGAAGAAACTGGGGCAGGAATGATGGACTGTAAGAAGGCTCTTGCAGAGACTGGGGGTGACATTGTGAAAGCCCAAGAGTTTCTCCGGAAGAAAGGTTTAGCAAGTGCTGAGAAAAGGCCAGCAGAGCCACTGCAGAAGGAAGAATTGGGTCTTATATCCATGACAACAGAATTGGAGTCCTAATTGAGGTGAACTGTGAAACAGATTTCGTTTCTCGAGGTGAAATTTTCAAGGAGTTAGTTGATGACCTTGCTATGCAAGTCGCTGCTTGTCCTCAAGTACGCTACTTGGTTATTGAAGATGTTCCAGAAGAAATTGTTAACAAGGAGAGAGAACTAGAAATGCAAAAGGAAGACCTTTTGACAAAACCAGAGAACATCAGGTCAAAAATTGTAGATGGCCGAATAAGAAAGAGACTTGAAGAATTTTCATTGCTTGAGCAACCATATATTAAGAATGATAAGATAATAGTTAAGGATTGGGTGAAGCAAACCATTGCCTCAATTGGGGAAAATATCAAAGTAAGAAGGTTTGTTCGCTACAATCTTGGAGAAGGTTTGGAAAAGAAGAGCCAGGACTTTGCTGCTGAAGTGGCTGCCCAAACTGCGGCAAAACCATCACCAGAAGCCCCAGTGGATCAACCATCTGAAGCCAAGGAAGCTGCTGAGAAGTAAGCCTCCTCCCCTTTTCATGCACAGGTTCACATCCATAGTATCCAAACCAAGTTGCTGGTCTTTCTGGATCAATAACTTCTGTGAAACTTTCAAAAGATGCATATTCATGATTATAATAGCATGCCATACATAGGAGCACGAATCATAGATAATAAGGTGCTGTGTTAGTTGAAATGTAATTACCTACTTTGTGGCTATATCTGATGAAGTGGTTGAATCGTTGAATCAAAGTGTGAATCATAGATAATAAGGTGCTCTGTTAGTTCAGGGTTAAAAGAAACTGGAAAAGAAAACGGTGCATGCTTGTTCATTATTGTATCTGGTCTAATGCATTCATGTCTTTGGCTATCTGTGTAGATAATTTTTGGAATTTTAGTGAGAATAGATCTTCCTGTTTAGCATTTCTGCTGACCTTAGAAACTTCTCATTTGCAGGCCACCGACAGTTGCAGTGTCAGCTGCCCTGGTCAAGCAACTTAGGGAGGAAACAGGTGCTGGCATGATGGATTGTAAGAAAGCTCTTACAGAAACCGGTGGAAACCTTGAGAAGGCTCAGGAGTACCTTAGGAAGAAGGGTCTATCATCTGCTGACAAGAAATCTTCCAGACTAGCTGCAGAAGGTCTGATCTCTTCCTACATCCATGATTCTCGAATTGGTGTGCTCATCGAGGTCAACTGTGAGACTGATTTTGTTGGTCGGAACGAAAGTTCAAGCAGTTGGTTGATGACCTTGCAATGCAAGTCGTTGCATGCCCACAAGTTGAGTTTGTCTCCATAGAGGACATCCCAGAACATATTGTACAAAAGGAGAAAGAAATAGAGATGCAGAGAGAGGACCTGAAGTCAAAGCCTGAGCATATAAGGGAGAAGATAGTGGAAGGAAGGATTGGGAAGAGGCTGGGAGAACTTGCTCTCTTGGAGCAGCCATTTATCAAGGATGACACTGTGTTGGTGAAGGATCTGGTGAAGCAGACGGTCGCTTCCCTTGGAGAGAACATCAAAGTTCGGAGATTTGTTCGCTACACTCTTGGAGAGAGCAAGGATTGAGAGGTGTGAAAGGTCATGGCGCTGCATTTTCATAGGCCTTTCACATGAAGAGTTGAAGGTGATGCCAGAAGGGTTATGTGCTTCGTGTAAACGTAAGGTTATTGCATTCAGTTGTATTTATTTGATCATATCATTCCGATATATGGAATCAAGGGACCAGAAGTGCAAATTTTGATCCTATTTCTGTTTTTTCTATCATGTGTTCTTCATTTTTTCTTCTTTTCTTTTTCTGCTGCTGCCAATCTGCAGGTATGTTCAAATATGAAAAGAACAAGTTTATCAGAGGTGGTAACTTTTGCCAGCATGGAACATGGTTTCTTGGTGGAAATTAGAGCGCCGCTGCTACGTTCTATGCTGAAGACATATGCATGTCAGTTTCAGGGTAAAATTTGAATATTGGTCTTGTAACCTTAGCCGTGGCTTCAATTTGCCATCTGGCATTTTGAACAGTCCACAATCTCATATGCTAGCAGGACCTTGTATGCCAACGACCATGTTAGGATGGCTATTCAAACATACCCTCCCAAAAATGTCTTATATTTAGATTAAAGAATCCTTTATTGTTGCACTTACCAGTATCATGTAGTAGAAATGTGCTGGTGGCATTACATCTAAGAGGCTGTATTAGACCGTATATTATGCAAGCCATTCAATAAACCGACAGAGCGCTATATAGTTGAAGCTAACTAAATTGGCCGTTTAGTTAGTTGAACAGGGGAGGGATATTTTATTAAAAAGTTTCGGAGCGTAGAACCATTGTACTACATATACTACCGGACATGGGCTTGGTAAAAGAGAACGGCGGAGTCTTCAAAGAATCTCAACGGGTTCTCTGGTGCTACATATTTCTCTTCCATTCCCTCCCAAGAGTACCAGGCTGGCGTCGTCCCGTTGGTTTCAGAGTTCTCTCTCTTTTTCTGGTTATTGTTGTGTACATGTTGATGCCATATGACTAATAAAAATTTGTCCTCTACCACTTGGGAAGCGCTTAAAGCTGTTATCAGACACTGGGTTCCTCAAGGTTTATGCCTGAAGGGTGACCACCAGGTGGTAGTTGGGTGGCTGCTTAAGTGTAAAGATAACAGCATAGATGTTGGATGCCCTATTCTAGAATAGGGTATCCATTTTTCTGTCAATGTCTATGTAAAAAATCTATATCCTATTCTATATAATTTTAGGGACCAATTTGATGGTTTGGGAAAATCACTTCGCATAACCTCTCAGTGAGAAGGTAAAGGGAACTTCCGGAGAAAATAATGACATATGTCCTGAAGAATTATTCTTGTGCTACATTGTGATATTAGGAAATTAGGATTTGTGAAAAATGACCTTATGCCATCTTTAACCTATGAAATATATTTTATGTTTTTTTCCTTATTTTTTGAATTTTTCTCTACAAGTCCAAATGACTTGCAGGACAACTTTTCTGATGGATGGTCCTGAATTTTCTTTAATGAAAAGATGAAAATTTTTTTATTAAGTCATGAAATTTGTTAAGCAGCTTCTAACAATTGATTGAAATAAAAGAGAGCATCCTCCAATCAAATTGATTCACGATCAAGCGAATGAGCATTTTTAGATAAAAGATGTGTAACAGGATTCCATTTTCCCATTACATGAAAGATGACACAACTCTTGAAACTTTTTCAAATCACTTTCATATCTTTAATAATTACTTAAATAATTTACTGACTGTAATTCCCTCTCCAATTTCTCTGATCCTTCAAGTCGGATAATTTTGATAGGATTGAATATAACACATAAATTAGCACAATCAAATAATAATCATGCTCTCTGAATTAGTGGTGCAAGGAAAGGTCTACGCTTTGCTATGGCTATAATTAATACCGGATCTATTTCATTTCATGATAGGATGATATGAGAGTCTTTGCAAATGAGAGAGGCTTCATATATGAATTTTGATGCAGAGTTTTCCTGTTTGACAGCTTTAAAATATCAATTTTTCAAAAGAATTGTATATTTTTAAATTTAAAGAAACCTGAGAAGTATATCTTTCCTCGAAAGCCCCGGAAGAATAGAGCAAACTTAAGGCCTTTCTTGTTAATTTTAGCTAAATTCTTTCTCAAATGGTCGGTTTGAATAATGCAAAGCTCAAGTAATTACTCCGATGACTCTTTATATCCATTTCTCAACTCTAGAGAAGTCGAATGGAATCTTGCCTTTTGCTGCTTCAAAAATTAATATTTTTTTGGTTCGCTCTCATGTATAAGCGAAATGCTAGAGATCTATGAAAGAAATTGGATGAGTATCTTGGTGGTTGTATTCTTTACAATTGCTATATAGCATTTGTGGATCATATTTCTTATTTCCTATCCTTTTACCTCTAGAATTTGAGATGTTTTCTGATCTGTATTGAGTTCCCTATCTCTTGATAGCTTTGTTGAGCCTTGCACAATTTGAAGAAATAGCTATTTCTCTAAAGAGTCGCGGCGTGCTACCTTCATGTCAATTGCTGCTATTTCATATTATTGAAAGAACAGAAATTTGAGGACCTTCCTTAAAAAGTTCTTCTTGACTGAATTTGTGGTTTTTAAAAGATCTTAAATTTCAAATGAATGGTCTCTTCTCTGCAATCACAAAGATCTACTTAGGAGTTATTAAATTTTAGATAAAAATCAAGCAAGTGCACCAATTCTTTCTTTTGCTGCTGATTAACCTTCCGAACTTGTTTTCAGCAAGAGAAAGCTTGGGCTTAGTGAAGTTGAAAATTCCTATTTTCAAGCACTAAAGTGGAGGAAATTCAGAAATTGTGAAGAGTCCTCAGCCTCAAAAGCAAGATGTCATTCCTCCTGCTGCCTTCTCTCTCTCAATCTTCATTTTTTCTTAAAAAAAAATATTATTTTTTTCCTCGCCTGTTTACCTTCTTCTTATTTCATCTTTTTGTTTCTTCCCCTCCTCTCCTTTTCCTGTACATTTTAACCATTAATAAATCAGGTGGCCGAGCCTTCCTTTTCCGGAAAAAAAAACAAAGAAAAGATTTAAAAGAGAAAAAACCAATCTAATTGGTGTTAATTTTATGTTACTTGCTTCTAGAAACGTGATTACTTCCCTTTCCGGAGGTGAAAAAAAAGGAGGTCCGGTCCTCTCCCATCCTCCGACGTCCAGAGCCAGTTCTTCTCCTCTCTATAGAGGGGTACGCCACCTTCCCCTCTTCTCCCAACTCTCCTCTTCTTTCACGAATCCTTGTCCTCAATTCTCCCCGCCGTTCTGGAACCCTGCGGATTTTCTTCTTTCTTTTTACCAGGGTCTAGGGTTTTTGTTCTTCATGCTCTCTCTTACAGCTGGTTCTTCTGCTGCGTTCTTTAGGGTCTCAGGTTTGTGGCTTAGGTTTCCCCTGCTCTATCTTTCATATACGTGTATGTAGTCATATCAGTAGCATCTAATTGTATGGAATGGTTAGATTTGAATGCTCTGTTGCATGGCTTTGGCAGCAAGTGAAGCAAGTCATTGGTCGATCAGCCACATTCTTGTAATTGTTCATAAATTCACATGGCTTGGTGTATTATATGTATGGGGATAATTACAAATCCACCAGAGAAATGCAGGTTATATTTAGTTGAAGATAACTTTTGTTCTTGTGTTCTATACATGGTTTGGGATTTATGTATCTAATTGTAGTGTAATTCATGGCTTGTTTACTAGCACTGTCCATCTCATCTTGGGGCAATGGGTTAATGAACAATGCTTTGTTGTGCTATATGCACAATTGTAGAAGCAGCATAGGCAAATTCTTGCTATTAGTACAACATCGCACTAGCATTAACAGCAAATTCTTGCTGTGTGGCCATCCAAACAGGCTGACTCCTGTTTATGGGTAAATTCTTCTTTTTTTTTTTTTGTCAATACTTATGTACAGATAATTTCTTTAATACATATACATAAATAAATTCTTTGGTATATGATATTTTCCCTGAGTTATGCGGCAGATTTTGGTCTAGAAGTGAGATACAAAGGCAGTTTGATTCAATGGCTGATTGGCGGAATAGCAAAAGCAAACGGCCCTATTATCAGGAAGACAATGTCTACAACTGGCGAAGCAAAAGAAGAAATCCTGGTTATGATCGAGACCCTAATGTTCCTGGACCAGAAGATACTGTCTACCGATACTTGTGTCCAGCAAGAAAGATAGGAGGCATCATAGGAATCGGTGGCGAGATTGTGAAGCAACTGAGGGCTGAAACTCTAGCCAAGATTAGGATCGGAGAGAATGTACCAGGTTGTGGGGAGCGAGTCATAACTATCATTAGCTCAAGCTCAGAAACTAGTGCCTTTGGAGATACTGATGATTATATTTGTCCTGCACAAGATGCACTATTCAGGGTGCATGAGAAGCTTGCAGCATGTGAGGTGCAGTATGATGAAGACAAAGGAATGGGTGAACCACAAGTAACTGCTCGTCTGCTTGTACCATCTGATCAGATTGGATGTGTAATTGGGAGAGGTGGGGGAATTATTCAACGCATCTGTGCTGACACAGGTGCTCAGATTTGCATCTTGAGGGATGAACATCTTCCTTCATCTGCCGTTAGGGTGATGGGCTTCTCCAGGTATTGTAGTTTGTTCATTATCAATCTAATTTTGCTGAGTAGCATGATAAATTATGATACTGTCAGAACTGTTCATAATGAATCATTTGTATACAAAAGCTTTTGATGATTTCCTGGACTTGCATCTGTAGTGACTTGTAACTGGTGTATCTGATGTTGCACTTCAGACAGTCTTGGTGTTACAACCACTAATGGCAGCTAACGCGCCATATCCCTTGATCCATGTCAAATGCTAATATTTATTCTTCTCTTAGTTGTGTATATTTGGATGCACATAACTCTGTTATACATGTTCTCATGGATGTCACTTCTCTCTATTCTGCCATGTCTTGCAATGAATATCTTATCGAGTGTAACCTATTGGATATCAGATTACTGGTGAAGGCCCAGCTGTGAAGAAGGCATTGTTCAGGTCTCATTTCGTCTTCATGACAATCCATCTCAGTTGCAACACCTGCTTTCTCCCAACATGTCTCATTCTTGCGAAGCAGGTGGTCCATATCGTGGTCCAAATGTAAGTGATGCAGTAAGTGAACGGCCAAGAACTTGCCCTTCAAGGGACGAAACTTCTGCAAGGGAATTCGTGCTCCGCTTGTTGTGTCCATCTGTCAACATTGGCCAGGTTATTGGCAAGGGTGGTGAAATTCTCAATCAGATCAGGCAGGATTCCAGAGCATTTATCAAAGTAGATAGTTACTATGATGATGATGACTTCACCATATCAATTTCAGCTGAAGAGGTGAGAGTCATGTATACTTATGAAATTTCAGTATTGATCTCATAATTCTATCAAGGTTTATCATCTTTCCATTTTCCTCTCTTCAGTTCTTTGAGGATCCAATTTCTCCAACTATCGATGCTGCAGTTCGCTTGCAGCCTCGTTGTAGTGAGAAGACTGAGGAAGACTCTGGTGAACCTTCATACACTACTCGCTTACTTGTATCAGCACGGCAAATCGGTTGTCTGATTGGTGTTGGTGGATCTAAGATATCTGAGATGAAGAGAGCCACACGAGCAAATATCAGAATAATTAAGACAGACCTTCCCAAAGCTGCTTCTGATGATGATGCGACAGTCCAGGTTGACATGCTTTTGGTTTATAACTATTGTTGTATATTATTATTTGAATATTTGTGATGGCAAGTTTTCTCTTTTTTTACATAAGCAAAAGAGCATGAGTATTTTGTTGTTTAATGTTTGTACAGATCAGTGGAGACAATAATGCTGTCAGACATGCTCTCATACAAGTAACTGCACGGTTAAGGGCTAATTTATTTGGAAGGGAGGATGCTTTGTCTTCAATTCTGTCTTCCATGTACCATTCCATGCCAAGAGATGCACATGGTCATGGGTGTTCTTATTCTGCTGAATATGGTACTTCAGGTGATGTGCCACCCTCTGAAACTAAGAAGCCATGGTTGTTCTCAGGTAAAGTTTTTGTTAGTTGTCAGAAGAATCAGGTGATGTTATTTTGCTCTGAATCTGTAGTGTGATGTTCGAATTGTTAGAAAGTTGTGCCATGTTTTTTTTAAACTTGTTATCTTTTCATTTTATCAAGCTTTATATGCAGTATAATGATTAACTCATTGGCTACTCCAACTTATTATTTTGCTGTTAATCTGTCTATGTTGGTGGTGGTTTTGGAACATATGATCGATTTTCATTCTGGCAGCACTAGGTAAGGTCTGTTGGATTGATGAAAACCATTGTTTTGGGGTTATTTACTTTAATAAACTTTGCTTTACCTAACTTCTGAAACCAGCATCAAAGTGCTTTTTATATTTTCTTAGTGCAAGAAGTCCTGCAATTTTGTAGTTATTTTCTTTTGCATTGAACTTTAGGATATCTACACTAATATCAATTCATGTTGGATATCTTATCAGAAGCCATGTTTTCTAAAATTTTAGATCCACAATACTGTGAAGGTTAGGTTATTTACCATCATGGTGAAATTCTTGTTATATCGCTGATATCAAGACTTTGCATTGTGGCCTTTTTCACAATTGTTTATGATTATCTTTCAATATATTTCTCGACTTGATCCTTACTGTTCTTGCTATGACAAATGCTTTTGTCTTTGATCATGTTTGTGGTTTTGCATCTTTGAGCTTTTCCACATGATAAATGATCTTTAGTTCAATTTGGTTGTTCCATGTAAATTCTGAGGCTTGCTTGAACAATTTACGCTAGTGTATGGATGACAGCAATCAAGTGTTACCATCCAGCTCAGTTAATGGACAATATTATTGCTTTAAGCTTGCACTATGTCTCCAGACTTGTAAATTTGTAAGTATGCAAGACCATGTGATGGTATTTTCATTTTCCACTCTCACTCAGTAATACAATGATTACATTGCAATGTCGTCAACTCTGCAGGTTCTGTGAATTTTAGTTTGAATTGAACTCCTGGTGAGCATCGTGCATGGAGGTTTAGCAAATTATACATTGTTCGTACATATCAATGTTTGGCAAATTGTATAAGTTGCTCCGATGTAAAATTAATATCAAGGCTCTTTTTGGATAGTTCCGAGTCTGTATGTAGCACTAGCTGGCCTGTTAGAAGAGGCTTATGAATTTTGTATTGTCCCTTGAGCTTTGACTTTTGTTCATTGTCCTGTTAATCTATTTTGTGATCATTATTTAAATTGATTTAAAAGGTCAAAAATTGACTTAAAACCCATCTATAAACTAGAGTGCAATTGCTATATTTGAAGTTTATGAAGGGTAAATATGCATATGTTGAAGGCTAACGAAGACCAATTAAGCGATGAGACGCGTGATAGCTTCCATATGTTTGGAGGAACTCTGTGCCTCCGAAAGATGATTCTACTTCGTGGTGCTTCTCAAGGTTAAAGCTTCTCTCTTTATTGCAATGGTGAAGATCATTCCAAATGCTGGTGGGAAGAAATGGTGTAAGAGGACAGTTTATCACTTGTTTTTGTGCTCTAGGTCAGCTTGGTCACTTGTAGTGCTCTCCGTCTCTTTGATAAGTTTTCAAAAGAATTGATTACAACAATTTTATTTATACTTATGAGAGTGTGGTCCGTTCTTACAAAATTCTGATTGGATTTCTCTTCAGTTGGATGAAGTTATAACTTTTGTTTATTGGATATGGCTAGTGAAAATAACTATGAAAAAGTTAGAATTTTTTCACAGCTACATCTAGATTTTTACATCAATTTTGTTTTAGTTACTTTGCCAAATTTTTTTGGATTTCGAGATATGGTTGGTTAAAATCTTTTCTGAAAATAAGCTTTATTTAACCGGCCTGTTTGGAGATGCAAAGTCATTGTATGTTCTTGATCATTGTGCGTATTAGGTTCTTTAGTGACGGAATAATTTGTAGATATCAAAAATTATCTATTTTTTAAAAAATCATCTTGATTAGATGTTGTATGGGAAGTTATAATATTTGAAAGTTTAGGCGCACAATTTGACTTTTAATTTGGTTGGATCTCGCTCCTAAGCTGTCTGTGTCTATCTGAAGAGACTACGGTGGTCTAGGGTAAGTCTGATGATCTTTTTCGAGTCATTCTCTCATTTGTGTTTTAGGAAATTTTGCTAAATGCAGAATGACCTGACAAGCAATTTAACCATAAGAAAGGTGAAGGGACGGCGTCAAATGAGGTGTCTTTTTTCTTTTTTGGCAAGAAGAAATGAGGTGTCTTTTGATTTGATCAGGGAGTAAGCCACCGCCGTCACTCAAACCTAGTCACCTCCTACCTTCACCTACCATTCCTCATCTTAAACCACGGTATTCTGCTCTTCTTTCAGGTTCAAACAATCTCGACTCCCAATCCATTGTCAAGTACTGTAACCATGTTATTGTATTTGATTTAATGTTCTTGATGAAATCTTGAGGGGCTCGTCTTCCTTATCATTCAAAAAATTTGATTAAAAAAATGTTTCTTCTTTTATCGAAGAAATTTGTTCGAGTGACTGCTTCTCCGATTTTAAATAGAAACTTACGATTTGGTACCGCGCGCATGTTGTGGCATGATGTAAGGAGTCAATGGTGGGTTGAATTCTGAAAAGTTGGCAGGTTGGGTGTCTGGGTTTCACGGCCCTGTGCTTGAAACATGTGAAAGTTGCTGCAACGTTCGTTATCCTATGTCCCATCCCTACAATCATGGAAGATTGGTTTGGAAGCTCGAATGGTTTAAACAATGTAGTAATAAATGATGATGTACAAAATTCTTAGATGACCAAGACTTTGAGTAGTTTTTCTTCCCGTATCATACACGTTTTAGTTTGGGGTATCGTAGACTTATTTGTGGAACCAGAGCTGCCTTATCAATTGCAGAAAACAGAAAATATTTGAGTAAATAAGTGAAATGTCGTATCCCGATCCAGTAGATGGAGTCGGGCAAATGATGGCCACATATTTTTAAGATTTAATCTCGTAATATATAGGTGGCTTATCTTTTTCATTCATACACATCTATTTTATTTTGAAATAATAATTTAATATATTTATTCAAAAATAATCGATAATTCTTTAATAATAATGAATAAAACTAATCAATTGTTTCAAAGAATATTATTCACATATGTTCCACGTTCTAGGATCCTCGCTGTCTCAATCCAAGCCCGGTCTATTCCTTGATATGATATTTTTCTAAAAAAAAAAAAATTACAGGATCAATAAGTTATTAGAACCTTTACTTTGATGAAATATAAATTTTAAATTTTTTTTTAAAAAAATATGTCGCATATCATATCTATCAATATAAAATTTAAGATGTATAATATATTTGATCAAAATAAATTTTCAAAATAATCAAGGATGGACCATTCAATCTCGCTTTCCTAATTTGCTTGGTTACGGCGACAACCAATCCGTAGCTAGCCATGAAATAAATTAAATCTAAACTGTAACATGCTGTCCACCGGTCGCATATTAGTGATTGCCTTGTCAAAGAATCGAAAGAAACTAGCAATGATATCATGCAATAAAATATTTCTCCATCAACATATGCTAAGAATTAACTTTGAGATCTAAAAAAAAATCAACTCTTGATTATAGTATGCTGTCAGTCGACATGAAAATATTTTTTTTATTGAAGGCTCAAAAAAAGACTAGATTTTATAGCTGGACTACAAAGCGGCAAAATCAGTATATAACATATTTGTCAATGCAATGAAATTTAAGTGATATCCAAATAAATAATGTTATACTTAATCTGATATTTAACAAATCATTTTCTTATAGAACAGATATGATACTTAATTTAACAAAATATAACTGTAATAGATTAATTTTCAAATCAGATCGTATACATGCATGATAGAATATTATTGTTAGAGGTGACTTGATTTGGGTCCAAATAACATCCCGATCTCTTTGGAATGGTCGATCAAAATGGGACTGGCCTAACCCTAATTGAATTTT
>KE504757.1:709619-720340 GCA_000441515.1 Elaeis oleifera | reverse complement strand
GAGAGAGAGAGGAGAGAGAGAGAGAGAGAGTATTAGTGAAGCCTTCACTTACAAACGTTTTTCATGGTTTCATCATTGAGATGCCAAACTGACTTGTGGACTATATAGTCTCTCGAATAGGGCACATGTTCCATCATGATGGCCATAAGAGGCCAATCAGGGAAAGCATTAACCTTCCATGAAGCGGTTCCTCTGCCCCTCTTCCTTTCACTCTATAGTCCCAAAATGAAAGCAAGTATATTATGGTACTAACATCAATGATTTCAATTCACTATTTAATACTCATGCATTGGTCTGTTGGTAGATTTTCCGATCATTTCAGAACTTATAGAAAACATGGAGTGGTGCAAAGGTAAATCATGTTATGGATTGTGATATGCATAAGAATTATTGACTGGATGAGATCTCTACCTGAGACCAGCTAGTGTTCCACCAAGAGTTTTGCAACTTATTAAGCTGCCAACATCAAGAGAGAGAAACAAAGAAAAAGGAAAATTTTCTTATATAGGATTGCAAAAAATGTGTTCTATGTCAGAAGAGAGGTGGTTAGAAGTTTATCTACTGCTCTTGGGAGGGAGAACAAATCCGCTTTGTTGAATGAAGAGCAGGACTGTGAATCTGTGGCCCGAGTACTGAGAAACCCATAGTTGCCTGCATCGCTGCTCTGAAACTAGGAGAAAAAGGAGTTGTGTTCTAGGTGAGCTTCATTTTGCCTCGAAAGATAGTTGGGTAAGATGCTGGCAGTGGATAAGGGAGCTGCATAGTGTCGAACTGTTACCACACAAATTTCATAAAAATGTCAGCATGTGGAAGAAGTGCCTTCAGATGATGTCTCCTTCACTGGATGACAGAACTAATCCAATCAGACCCAACCTGACTCAAATACATGAGTGTGTGTTGGAGTGACTCCATACTTATAACCCAAACAGACTGCTTGGGTCCAAATTATCTGGATGAAAATCCAAAGTAAAGAGTTCTATAACACTCTATCTATGACCTAGTGCAGAATGTGTTTCCAATGAAAATGTTTCAAATGAAAATCTAGAAAAAAGAGTTACTTAACCCTTGTTGCCTTACCTAATTAAACTCTGCTTAAAAGGATAACCTAATATAAGAGTACTAGATACTTATCGCCTACTTCTGAAGAAAAGTGGTATTCTAGGGGAACACTGGTTTAGAGGAGCTAGTGAGAGTGCAATTAAAGAAAGCTTGCCCAACCAACATTTGTGATTACCTCGGCGAACCATCAAAAATATTTCCTTTAAGAATACATGAACATCATCTGTTTATGATCCGGCAAGTACCATGCAAAAGGGGAAGATAGACATGGATGGAGAAAAACAAATTAAAGAGGAGATATTATCCTTCAAGAAAATCATCGAGGTTACAATTTAGATGTTTGGCATTTATCATGTGCAATTGAAGTGACTGGCTCAAATGAAGTATTTTTAGATGGATCACCAAGATTACATTGCACTAAAATTGTTTGCAACTAGATTTTTTTTTTTTTAATCTTTATAATATCCCTTAGGTTTTTATTGAAGTCACATGTTTCTATCTCTAAGATATAATTAAGAAGGGACACATTCAATCGAAAAGAACCTATTTGATACACTTTCATGTCCAACAAGGGAAATTGTATGACTCCTAATGTTAACCCAGGACACAACAAATAAACACATAATTTAATGTCCCAAAATGCTACGTCTTTATGCAACATAATTTTGCATTCTAAAATTCCCATGAATATCCCACCAATATCACAGGATGTTGCCTTTAAAACGCACCACCAAAGTCCTTGTGTGGGCTGATCCAGGTCACACATCAGTTCCCACTAGTTCCTCAGCCCTTATCCAATGCTTACCCAACTCTCCTCCCATTTCAATTTCCTCTCAAATATTTAAAAAAGAGGATAACGATGACACGTGGCAGAGTGCTAGCAACTTAATAATTCATATAGCCCAACCCAATACTCAGCAACCTAAGCTACACTTGAGAGCTCCTCTCTCCACCCCCATTCCCACCACCAGCTGCTATATCTTCCATAGAATCATTAATCTGAACTCCATTCAAATTAACACCTTCTTCCTCCTCCGATGGGCAGCTTCGCCAAGAATATGATCCTATGCCATGCCAACATCACCATGTCTCGGAGAGACAACCACCATCCGCGGCCACAACAAGCGGTCCATCCACCGGAGGAAAGCCGAGGATGACGACACGGCGGTGGGCTTGCTGGTTGCAGTCCTGGCAGGCTCCGGGATGCCGGGGTTGTGGCGGCCGCGACCGCCGGCCCAGGCGCAGAGCTGGGGCACGCATTCGTTCATCAAGGAGAAGTACTTCCAGCCTGGGCTGACGCCGGAGGAGGCGGCGGCGAGGATCCGGCAGACGGCGGAGGGGATGCGGGAGATACGGCACATGCTGGATACCATGTCATGGCGGTTCGTGTTGTTCTACGTCCGGCTCAAGGGGGCCTACCTCGACTCCGACCTCAAGAACGCCATGGCCACCGTCCCGGAGGCCCGCCGTAAGTCCTACGTCAAGATCGCCAACGAACTCGTCGATAACATGGCCGAGGTTAGTGCCGGAACTAAAATACTTTTGTTCTAGGACTAAAATCGAAAATATGATTTGAAAAATATTTCGTTTAAAATAAAACAGAAAATGAACTTATAAACTAAGAGCATATTTACTAGGAATAGCATAAAAATAGAAAATGAATTTATAAAGTAATAACATCTTTTCTTAGGCTTAAGATAAAAAATAGTTTGGAAAAGGTTAAAATGAAAAAAGAAATTAAGGTTTTTGAAAATTTGGAAATATAAGAATATAATTTAGATTAAATAAAATTAAATCCAAAACATATTGAAAATATTAGTTAAATGACATTATAAGATGGATTTACAATTTAAATATATTCTATTAGATTTAAATGGAAAAAGATATTTTAAGAAAAACTGGCCCATGCAGGTCTCGAACCTGCGACCTTCGCGTTATTAGCACGACGCTCTAACGAACTGAGCTAATAGGCCAGTTTGTAGAACGGTCCCTAGATACTGCTGATCTTTATTTGTCCTTACTGGCGTAATCCTTCTTTTCCTCCTCCATTGAGTCTACAGCTAGATCGTTATGTAAGATCTCCCAAGGTGTATGAATCCTACCTCTACTACGAGAAGACTCTAAAATCACTGGATGAACTGATAGCAACGATGGCTTGATTTTGAGAGACGATATGTGTTGAGGTTGGGCAAGGTGTTTGAGCTAAAATTTGTATGACCAGAAAACAAATCTGCAGCAAAAGAGCCTGTTCGATGCAAGAAACTTTTGAAGGAGCTGTGGTGGAGTTTGTAGCATTGAATTTTGCTTCATCAAGGTACATAAGGGAAGACAACTTGTACGTGTTTCCAATCTATGCCTTCATTTTAATGGAAACCTTTCTTCTTTGGTGCTAAATTCTAATTTGCAGAAAGGACTTCATCACATCTTTATTATTATCCTACTAACAACAATGCATTGTAACTTATTCTAAACTTATGATGATGAAGAAATTTTTTTGCAAAGAGATAAATAGAACTTTCATACTACACAACCTGGTGTTGCATCTTTAGCCCTGTGGCCGACTTTATGAGAGAAAACAGAGGCCTTCAGGACCGACACAAGGAGAGCATATAAAAACACAGCAGGCACACAGACAGAACAAACAAGTGCATGCGCAAATGGGTTCAAGTTGTATCTTTCGCATGAAAGAATGATTTTCTTTTCTTTTACGATGTCAACCATTGGATCGCATAATATCTACTTCGAGATCTATGCAGACAGATGGAACATAGAGGTTGGGATCCTTTGAAATCTGTGCAATCATTTTTGTGCGTGAAAGAAGCAACCTCAATCCTGCACAAATTCCTCATTTGCAGTGGCACAAGCGCCTCTTGTTCTATATCAGTGCCTTGTGAGGGCTGAGGAAGACAAGAAGATGAATAGTATGAGCACAGTCATCACAGCAAAGGAGCCTATCAGGGAACCAGAGGTGCATTCACCAGGAGTCGAATTGTTGGCAAATGGTGAACCAATTTGCTCTATCATTGCCTTTGCGTGCTAGGTGCAAAATCGCAGCTGCTGCAGAATCCGCCGCTGTCACAAAGATCCAAAATTGCCTTCATAATAATTCAAAGAACAGGTATTGTAAATTCCTGTTAATTCTTTTTGAAGTATTGGTAACTTTTGGAAGCTCTTTCTAGCAACAATACAAAAATTCAGCTGGATTTTATGATGATGTAAGACATAATATTAGCATGGAATGGAAAAGGATCAAGAATTCAGCATAGTGTATCTCGCTCTACTCCTGATGTGAACAATAGGAAGTGGAATGGATAAAGATAGCCGCTTACAGCTGAGTTTGCAGTCACCAAGAAACTATTCATGAACCTGGGAAAAAGATTGAACAGTAAGAATTCTGCTAAAAGTGTCGGAAAATTGCAAACTTGTATCCAGTTTGCAGCATTTGGCCGAGCAAGGATTGGACAACTTATGTGAAGGTTGGGAGATCATCATAGTTAACCTTGAACAGGATGAACTGTGTGAAGGAATGGAGGGTCCGGTCTAATTAGTTGTTCCCATGGTTCAGTCACTTGCCAACGTGCCAATAATTGTCACCAACCGATGGAGTCCAGTATACACACCCCATTGTGGATCACTACTACTCTGAACATGGTGTTGGTTTATTAACAATATATTTGATTCAAAATTTTGATCTTTTGAGAATAGTTCCATATTAGATGTTTTAAGCATCATGAAAGAGTAAATTAGGCACCATGATAGAGTAAATTAAGCAAGTGAACTCAAATGCATCCTTTGAGTATTTAAGATGAGAAGATCGAGCCATATAAGAGAAAATTATGAGAGATTTTTTCAATCTATTTTGTCAATTTGTACCGCATCTGGATTTGGCTAGCTCAGATCCAATCATAATTTTCTTCGTTAGAATGCACTTTAAGGAGAAAATGAAATGATTCTTGTATCTCGGAAATAAACCATCATCAACTGTTTGTACATAAATATAACTAATTCTACTCTAAAGGAGAGCCTTTCAAAACAAACCTCGAACCAAGTAATATCTATAACATAACTTATGTAATTCTGCATGTGTAAAAAACTATTTTATTAACTAATTAAGAGAAAATAGTAATATTAAGTTAAGAAGCATTTTTCTAAAAAAGCTACCTGGGAAACTCCCCTAAGGCCTAAGTAGCTTCATCTAGAGAAGATACGTGCCTTTAAGGATGAAGGAGTTACTTTCTGAAAGGAGTTGCTCATATATAATCAAATATGGTGCCCAGCTGCATTATGTATCTTAGTGAATATCAAAAAATACTTCGTTAGAGATCAAGTGGGAAATCTCTGATATTATTTGAATAGCATCAAAAAATAAATGCCAAATATCTAAATTGTAAATCGCCATGTTAGGTGCATATGATAAATGCCAAATATCTAAATTGTAACTTGAGATGATTTTCTAGAAGGATAGCATCTCCTGTTTTGTTTCCTCCATCCCCACTTATTTTTTTTTTTTTTTGCGCTATCTATTGGTATTACGTATCTTTTTTTTTTGGCTATCTACTGCTATTACGTATCTTTATACCTTTGAAATGCAATGGAGAGAGTAAGTTTAGAGCCCTCTCCAAAATTCAGAAAAAAAGAAAGAAATTCAAACAAAATCCAAAAAAAGAAAATAAGAAGACTTCATCAAAAATAAAATATATTTACAAAAATCCTGTAAAAAGGATGGACAATAGAAGTTCAAATCTTTGTATTTTCATGCATGAAGGGCAAGTTAGAATTTTATTTGGACTCTTAAGAAAATCTTGGAAAGAATGGAGAAAGTAAAGCCACTTTCAAAATTCAAAAAAAAAGAATAAATTCATAAAAAAATAAAAAAAAACACTAAAAAAAAAAATATTTTAAAAAATATATACAAAGAATAAAGCCCTTCAAATAAGCACACATCTTTTATCAAGCTACAAACATTCATCTGTATACTTAGCAAATTCTTTTTTTTATCATTATTGATCTTTCTATTAGTTGACAGTAATATTGCCAATAATTATAAAATATAGTTTATTTATAATATATTCTTCATTTTATTTTTTAGGTTCTTATTATTCTTCTACTATAAACTTTTTATATTTCAATTTTTATTATCTTTCTGAGCATCATGTAGGCATCATTCTTGTTTGAGTAATTCTTTATACACCGCATGCGGTATAGAAAAAATACACCATCGTATCTGATTGGGCCACGTAGTCACTACTTTTCAATATACATTTAATACCTGTAGTTTATTTTTTATTTAAAATTTTGAATGACGAAAATATCTCTCATCTTCTAAAAAATTATAACATCCTATGGCCATATTATGACATCCTACAGTCAAATTATGACTTTTTGTTCATAATTTCATCACAGGATGTCATAAAAAAGAGAGATATTTTCGTTATTTAAAAATTTCATAAATTTTCAATGACGAAAATATCCTCCTCTTTTTGTGACTTCTGAAAAAAATTATGATTTTTTATATGTAAGAAATTATAATTTGACCACAGAATGTCATAATATGGCCACAGAATGTCATAATTTTTTCGGAATAGGAGGAGCATTTTTGTCATTTAAAATTTTAAATAAAAAAATAGAACTGTAGGCATTAAATATGCTATTAAATGCATATTGGAAAGCGATAACTACATACTTCAAGGTGGTTGGATGGCGCGCTCCATATCACTTTTATTGCACCGCACATGGTGCACAAAAACTCCCTTCTTGTTTTCCAATTAAAGAGCTAATGTGATTTCATCTATAATGTAAACATTTATCCAACCACATCCAATCATTAAATATAGGTAGGTTCAAATCTCAATCAGAATGTGATACAAATTCCAAAATCAAAATAGACATTATGGATCTAAACAAAGAAAATTCAATAACACTTGCATCAGAATATTCAACAAAAGTATCGGAATAGATTAAAATACCAAATAGTATTTTTACCTCTCCAAAGTATTTTAGATGTTACAGTGGTATTTGATAAAAATCATGAGATTGTTTGACTTTTTAGAAAGCTAAAAAGATCTATTTGAAAAGAGCTCTATTTTAAAGCTACTCTCTGAAAGTGATTTTTGGTTGGGAAGCTATTTTAAGTTAAACAAATTTTTCATAGATCAAAATGCCCACCAACAAAGCTTATAATTGTATCTCATACCATATTATATTATATTATCATACTATAAATATAATATAATATACTAATAAATTAATATTATGATATATTATAAATATTTAATATAATCTATTATAGTATTATCATATTATAAAAATATAGTCTAATATAATAATATTATATATAGTATAATGTTATAATATTATATGATAATAATGTGATATAATAAATAATATTTAATATATAATATTATATAATATTATATTTTTTCATTAAATAATATTATGTATTATTTATTATTATTATTTTATCATATCAAAAGTAGTTTTTTTATTCAGTTATCAATATATATTAAATTTTAAAGTACTTCATAAATATGGTTATTAAATAGTAAACAGTGTTTTATAAAATTTATTTTCAAAAATCTTAATTATATAACGGTGGAAATTACATGAGAATTTCATTGGTCTGTAAAATTTCATTCTCAGGTAGCAAATTAACGGGTTAGAATATTTGGATACATGATTAAATGTTTCATGGGAAGCCAGCGGTGCTAGAAAAGCACTCAATCATCCCAGGCCCACCTTTCTAGATAACAAGAGACTATTCTTTCCGATTAAATTTACATTGGAGTTTGCCACTTAGGATGCACTTGGTAGGCTAGGGGATACCGATCAAATTTTGAAAATAAGAACAGTGCAACTCAATGTGAAAGAATCGGGATTTTATGTTTGAAGTTAGTTAAATTAGATGGAACTCAGGTAGAGACGCACCCTTCGGGGATCGTATGATAGCCCTTTGGGATTCATAATGTAATAGTATATAGGACATATTAATGAAAAAATATATCATACTTTATTAACGAGATGAGCGCATAGCCAAGAGCTCATAAACAGAGGTCTCGTATTACCGAGACAAATAGAACGAAAGAAACGTTCTGGAATTCAATAAATTTGACTGTAGTACGAGATGCCCAACTAACATTTGATTCCCAACTTCTATTTCCGCTGAGTTATGGGCCCTTGGGACAGCAACCATGGGTACAATTCCTCTTACGTATATGCATGAGAAATTCTTTGTGCACCACGAACGGTGACATGGATTGCATTGCCTAATCTAATTGATTCACATATTCATCATTTTTTAATATATATTTAATATATAGATCGATTTTTTTATTAAAAATTTTATATGATAAAAATATTCCTGTCATTTGAAAAAAATTATGATATCCTTTGACCTAATATAATTTAGGATGTCATGACCTAAGATATTATAATATGAGAGGAATATTTTGTCTAATCATTTTTAATACATATTTAATGTCTACAGGTCAGTTTTTTGTTTGAAAATTTTAAATAACGAAAATATCTCTGTTTTTAGAAAATTATGACATCTTGTGTATATTATGGATGCAGGAAATCATAATATAGACATAGAATGTCATAATTTTTCGAAAGAACATGAGCATTTTCGTCATACAAATTTTAATAAAAAAATCGATCTGTAGATATTAAATGCATATCTAAAAGTGATGACTACATAGATCAATCGGACGAGACGGTGCACTCTATGTTGGATTTTCTACATCACCAGTAGTATCACCAGTAGTGCACAAAGAATTTCGCATATATGCGTAGTCCATAGCTATTGATTTTTCTCATACCAAAAGAAAGTCCATGAACTAATACCACATTAAAGGGACAATCATAGTTGCCATTGAGGTGGCATTCCAGTGGAACGGACTTTGTTTCCAACGACGTAACCAGAGTTCGAGTTACGATAGATGTCGGACTACGTTTACATATCAGGATACGAATGACTATCGATGGAGCATATCCTGACGGCCCAAATACGGTATCTGAAAATGGCATATGGTCCGTTGGCCCTCGATAGTATTGGGATGACGTACTCACTTATTGGGTTCACTTATATGATGGGAAGGAGGCTGTCTATTCATCCAAATTTGATTACATCCAGGAAAAGTAGATGCACTGGATCGCCCATCCTCCAGCTCCCATTTATTTAGCAAAAAAAAAAAAAAGAAGAAGAGGGAGACGTGCAAAATAACAAATGTGAAAATCTCGTGAGTTTTTTTTTTGAAAAAGATCATAAAAATATCAAAAATTTTATAATACAATGATGGCTGAATCTGATTAAATAAATTACTATCACATCTTTTGGTATGATTCTCAATTGTTAAAATTATAGAATTAAAATAATTTTTATAAATTTCAAAAAATATATATAAGATACTTTTCGTTTCTACTCATTTATTTTCCTGATATTTCTAAACTTGAACTAAACTTGGAAAGGGACTCGCATAAGTCAATAAAAAACTAAAGGTCCACATGCAAATTTTATGCAATTCCTCCCGAGTTTAAGTTGATATACATGAAAAAAGGTTAATTGCTTTGAAGCTTTAACTTTAAGATTTTTGTTTGATTTGGTGTTAGAAAGCACAAAGTTAAAATAGTTATATCTAATTTTCATAAATAATATTATATCTATATTGATATAATTATTTTAGGAGAAAATTATTGTTACTTTTAATTTGCTATAGCTTCCTGAATAACTATACGTTCTTGATAATTTTATCCCCTAAGCTTGTTTGGACGTTCAGATCCAAAATTTTAAAAATTATAAATTTAGATTAGTAAAATTAGAAAAAAAAATTTGATCAAAACTTATATTTTAATATTAAAATTTTAGAGTGGACTAATCCAAATTTCATAGGAAGAAAAAATGATCTCAGCCGATCATTTTATGAAATTCGGACTAGCTCATATGAAAGAAAATTTTGAAGTGGATCATTTTTTTCTCCTTATAAGATTCAAACAAGCCAATATAAAAAAAATATAGAATGATTATAAATATAAATTTAGTTCAACCTCTAATTTAATATTTTTTAATAATTATACTGATCTAATCTATGAATTTTATAAGATTTTATGCCTATGAACCTAGACAGATCCTAAAGGAAGTAAAAAGATGGGCCATGGGCAAGAGCTTAATGTCAAAAATAGCCTATATTTTACAATAATTATATTTGATATAAATAATTATTTTTTAATTTACAGACCAAAAAATATACAACTGTATGATAAGCATGCAACTAATCCGTACATATACAAACATGTCTTAAATTTTGAATGGGACCTTCTAACGTGAGGAGAATGGTGGGCAAACTTGACGTGTGGTTTGAGGTAGTCTCTCCTCTGATCATTGCCATCACCGTCATTATTGACCAAAATAGTATATAAAAATAAAAAAATCCGTAAAACAAAGAACCTTAACCGCCCCTCAAAACTTCCCAATTTACATAAAAGAAGTTACAGAAATATTAGTTCCCAGTCAACAGTTTGAAACCAAGCCACCCCCAACCCTCGCCTCTTTCCCATTTCAGCGTCGGTCACCTTCCCTCCCCTCTTATAAAATCCCCCTCTCCCTTCTAGTTTAACAAAAGGAAAACCCCTTCACCCCTCTCTCTCTCTCTCTCTCTCTCTCTCTC
>KE504757.1:683876-709599 GCA_000441515.1 Elaeis oleifera | reverse complement strand
ACCCTCCTCTCTCTCTCTCTCTCTCTCTCTCTCGTATCGATCCCATCATCATCGTCTATCATGGGGAAGGGATTGTTTGATCTGGAAAAGCACTTCGCCTTCTACGGGGCGTACCACAGCAACCCGGTGAACGTCCTCATCCACATGCTCTTCGTCTGGCCCATCTTCTTTACCTCTCTCATTCTCTTCCACTTTGCTCCCCCTCTCCTTCACCTACCCTTCGCCCATGGCGGCCTTGCCTTGGACTTCGCCTTCGTCTTCGCCCTCATCTATGCTCTCTTCTACGTCCTCATGGAACCCAAAGCCGGCTCCCTCGCCGCCACCCTCTGCTTCCTCTGCTGGCTCGGCAGCAGCTCCCTCGCCGCCCACCTCGGCTTCTCCCTCGCTTGGAAGGTCGGTCAACTTTTCCTTCCTTTTTTCTTCATGATTTTATGCGATCGATCGGATTTGGAGATCTTGTTTCGCTGATTGAGTTGGGTATGATTTCGTATGCTATTGATTGGATTCGTCTTTCCTGTTTGTATTGCTTTTCTTTAACCTTATTCGATGGGAAGAGCGGGTGCAAAATTTAGGTTTCTGTATGCTTTTGGCGTTATTAGGAACCGGATTCGTGTCAATTTTATCATGATTAGGTGTTATTGGATGCTTGTGAACAGAGGATCGTGCTAAAATCTTGGGGTCTTCTTTGTTTATCACGTCATTTTTATTGCTCTTGTCCTTTCTAACGTTTGTGCAGCGTTGTGATTGTCCTTTTGGTCGCAATTTAGCGGATGGTAAATGTGTTCTGGTGCAGGGATGTTCTCATGTATCAACAAATTATTGTGCTTCCTTTTTTTTTTTTCTTCCTTATATTTAGTTTGGTAGCTGAATGCGTTCTCCTTCTGTCAAACCCTTGATTGGGACGCAAACTGGTTTAGCAGGTGTATTCTTTTGTCTTCCTGTGATCATTGAGATTCCGGATTAGCATGCAAGGAATCGGTGCCAATGGGGTTCTTGTGTATCTTTTGTTTCTGGGAACCTAACCATATGTTCGACATTTCTTTTATTTTCTTGCTGCTGAATTCTGTGTGTGTGCGTGTGCGTGTGTGCGTGTGTGTGTGTGTGAACATGTCTGTTTTGTTAAAAGTAATAGGATAATAAAGAAGTTCAAAAATAAGATAGATTAAGACCTGGACAATAAGTTAACATATTACTATTTTAGAAACAACCACTTCAGCCATTGGACTTGTTCTGTTGTTATGTCTGCATTATAGCTGTAAATTATTTACTTATTAATAGCTTGATGGAGAAAGCAATGACGGATTCTGAGAGAATTTTAACTGCATTAGCTCATCTCTTGGGTCTCTCCACCATTAAACCTAAAGTACTTTAACCTATTTTGGGGGGAAGACGCAATTTCATTTATATGGACTCCACGTGATGAATGTTCATTCAATTGGAATATAACAACTATTAGCAACATCAAAAGATAGAACATTAATATGTTTACTTGAGTTAACGGAATTTCATAAATTTTGTGAAGGCCAGCAGTTGTCAGCAGGTATCACCTGACAGTCTGAACATAATAAACATAAATGAATTGGAGGCGTACACCTGAGCCACTTGACCCTTCAGAATATAAGCGGAAAACTAGGAAAAATTTTCTTCACATATAAAAGGATCATAGCTAGCAAAGCCAGCTAAATGTCAATTAAAGAATCCAACTCGAGCTAGGATAACCAGAAAATCAATCAGCAGATATATGCCTGCAGGTCCACCCATGTCTTGTTTTTCTGTTAATATTTCTTATGTTTGTTTTAGTCCATAATGGCTAGAAACAGCATGTGGAATCAACATTTAAATTTTGGTCAATTTTTTTTTAAGCCCTCGCTTGACTATGGAATTTCTACTAGATCGATGCCCTTGAACTATTAATGTGGATTAGGAACTGATTAATATTCTCTTCTTCCCTTGTCCAAATTGACACATTCCATCCTTGTTTTCAGTAGGTCTTGTTCAGAGCCCACATGTAAACCTCTGCCTTACCTTCAATGGAACATGTACACTAAACATTGTCATAACACAGACACTGTGTGGCACCTTTTACGGTTAGAACCTGTGAACCGTGAAGTATTACGTTGTAGAGAATTCTCCATATTTTCTTTATCCTGATATCCTAGCATCTTCTTCTTTACTGTGAAAGAGAACTAAATCTTTAACAATTTTAAAGATTTTGCCAGAACTGCTAGCTTTAGTCTCCAATACGTAGATGTTAAACAACAGTTGCCCTTCTTGTTTCAGGGCAACTTATGACATTCCACTTCAAAGGTACTTGGAAAAAGTGCTGAGGTGTAATGCCAAAGGGAACTTGCTGGCATCATCTTTGTGCCTAAAGTACTCTCTTATTAATTGGTTCTTTTCTAACCTTGCACATGAACACTGTTCTGGAGCAGTATACACCTTTTATTTGCTAAATTTTCTTAAAGTTGGTGAAAAGGCATCCTAATGTTTGCCTATAGTTCAGTACTTTCTGTATTACAAGCTTTATGCAAATTATATCCTCTTCATTGTTCAAGCATAACCACAAGCTGAATGAAACAGATACAAGGTACTATTTGTTATAGTACTTACTAAGTGGAAAATCATCTTAACGAGTGATGCATGTCCTGCCAGATAGTTCCATGCCTGCTTCTGCTGGTGTTTCCTAAGATTAAATAGCTTTCGGTAGAATTATCAAAATTGTGCAAGATTTATATATTGCTTAACAGATATATATACTATATCAAAATCTACAGGAAAACCAAGAAAAAGTTTCTTGAATAAACCATAATATATTATATTTGACTTATTTAATACGTCTTTGCCCATACTGCGAATAACTCATGAGGCGCCAGCATGCTAGCCTGATTGCTTATGAGTGATTCTAGTTTGTCTGTAAGCAGTAACGTAGCACCGGTGTGGCTGGTAAAAATTAAGACAGCTTTTCTGAGGTTACAGTTCAAGTGGGATCCATGCTTGTCTGTTGGTTAATTTTAGGATTAATTAGTCACTTTATGCAGTAAATCCTTGGCATTTAAGCAACCATGGAGAAGGAAATCTAAATCTTTATTCTAATTGGACAATTTAATTGTATCGTCAAGATGATGAACAGGATAGCATTACTGCAACAATTTGCTATGAATAAGCATTGATGGAGACTTGGATCACTTTGGTTTTTCTGCTACAATTGGTTTTGATTGCTAGTAGGTGGATTAAAACCTAGGTCCTTGTCAAGCAAACAAGCATTCTTTTAGAAATTGAATAACTGCTTTCTAGATATTGTCTAATGGTTCTCTACTTAGGATAATTGCTCACTTTTTTAGTTTAAGATGTGTAAGTGTGAGTTAGTTTGCATATCAACTTAGAATAAATGACTAGGTCAAAGGAAAATAACTTTGCACCTTTTCCTGTACCACTAAACATACGTCTTTGTTACATGCACTCTTCCATCTAGCTTAGTTCTAACCCTACTATCGAAATCTGCATAGTACCAATTCTCATTGGATTCTTCAGAATTCCTCTGAACTGATCTTCCTGATTTTATATGAAAGTCTCACTGGAACCTCTAAGGCTCATACCATACCTTGAGTAATTTAATACCTTGTATTGATTTGCTAACTTTGTGCCCTTTTAATCTTGGATATCATCTGTCATAATCATCGAAGTTATTCTTCCTATTGGAACATTCATAATTGCAGGGATCGCTATCCACTTACTATTAAGGTTAAGCTATTTTAATCTTTATGGTAGCACAATTCATTTATTTATCCTGTAACTGATTCTTCAAAGTTGAACCACACTGTTGATTAGGTAATCTCTTCTATTTTTCGTCTCAGAACAACATATATTACGAAGCCAACCTTTGTATGTTAGATTTATGTCATACCATTTAATGGAAACCACATTCCATTTTGAACACCAAAAGTATGCCCATTGATGCAGGACTGGGTTGCATCACATTCAATAGCCTGGATTTTGCTATTTAAAGTTGTTTAATTGTAGGCTTTAGATTGAAATCATTAGGATTTTTGAAGTC
Source organism: Elaeis oleifera (assembly GCA_000441515.1). NCBI lineage: Eukaryota > Viridiplantae > Streptophyta > Magnoliopsida > Arecales > Arecaceae > Elaeis > Elaeis oleifera. Next base: position 705,545 of record KE504757.1, on the reverse strand, counting down.
AATAATAGCTGACCAAGGTTGTATAATAAGATCTTTTAAGTTCATAATTTTACGAGGTCCAGAAGGAATCTATTTAGATAAGCTAAGTGGTCGGTTGTTGTTAATGACACTGTGCCGCAAAATTCATTAACTTTTGGGTCAAGATTGTGAGTTTATAAAGACCGTCAAGAAAAAACTTGTATACTTCCTTTGTTTCTGAATGAATTGAATGTTTGAGGCCAAGTTCGTTTGTCTTATTTCTTCTCTTGTCTCTCTTCCTCATCTCTATAACTCTCATTCTCTTCTTGTCCTACATCAATTTGGTATCAAAGCCAAAGGATCCTACCTCTCTTCCTTATTCCTTGAGCTTCTATCTATTTGTTTCTTATTTCTTTACCTTTTATCGTGGTTGTGAATGAGAACTTGAGTTTTAGAATTGGTGATGTTCCTGGGCATGTCAAATATGAGAAGATCTTCTGCCAGTTAGTTGGCCTCTATCAAGAATGATGAGATTTCCATGTAGGCTGCAATACAAGCAATTACAGTGGCTTTAGGTGTTTAAAAACTCTCCAAGGTCGAACTACAAATCAAGAATCTTAAAGATGAAGAAGCCAAAGAACTTGTGCACGAAGAGCCTGCAATTGATGCTTTATCATGTGAAGAATCTATGGTCAAGGATTCATCATGCAACAGCACCACCATCAAAGTTTTGTAAATTGAGAATCTGTTAGTTGATGATCTATTGGATTTATCAGAGACAAAGGATCAAAATAATGAAGATCAATGCAAGGAGCATATGTGGCAAGATCAAGTTGCTAATCTAAAATAAATAATCAGGATCAAGTCATATGAAGATCCATTCCTTATTGATTTGCTTGATTCCTCAAAGCTTGCCATCAAACGGATGATCCACACCTTGTTGCTTGTGAAAGAAATGGACATTAAAACAATGAAAAAACGATCTGATTGCAAGAGAACTTTATGTGGGTCTCCATTATTAAATCATAGAGACTTAATAGAGGATAAAGCTTTTGAAAAGTCATCCACATAATGGAAGCGAATGATGCGGGACTGAATTGCATCACATTCAATAGCCTGAATTTTTGGTGGTTTAAAGTTCTTTTATTTCCAATAATAGGTAATCAAGATAATGTCATAAGATCTTTGAATCCAAGTCCAGAAGGAGTCAATTTAGGTAAAGGTGGTTAATATTCACATTACTGTTGCCTGAATAGTGATGCTTCGGTACCCATGGATTGTTAGGAATCAATGAGCTGTTTCTTTTAGAAATTTTATTAGAGAATTGTTCTATCTCTATAAAAACCTTCAAAAAGACTAAAATTTATTAACTTGTGGGTCAATTTTGTGAGTTTATAAAGAGGGTCACCCCCAAAGAAAAAAAGACTTGCGTGCTTTTTTTTCTTTTTCTTTTTTTTTTTGTTGAAATGAAAGAAAGGTTTGATGTCAAGTTTGGTTGTCTTATTTGCCCTCTCGCCCCCTCTTCTCCTCCTCTTTATGACTCTAATTATCTTCTTGCCCTATGTCACCCATCTTTCTGCTAACAACTTTACTGATTAACATGGCCTTGCTGAATGATTGGAGAAAATCTGTGTTTCTCCTATATTCAATTGTTCATTTCAGGAAAGGACTCCCCAACAGCACCCAAAAATATACTGATCTGCCAAAATATGCACTATAAGACACTTCATACACAAATACCTCTAGTTAGTGCATTTAAGGGTTCTTATATACTTCTTGAAGTGCATTAAATATAAGGGTGGCTTGAATTCTTTAAAGAAAATGTTTTGAAATTAAATATCTTTTGAGAAAATATATAAACAAATTATATTATTATACCATGTCATTGACACAGAAAATTTTCGGAGAATTGTCACTGTTTATAGAATATACCAACAATAGGATCAGGTTGTCGGGGGCTAATAATTGAAGGGAGGATGTTTTGAAGGAGGATTCATGCAAGTTTAGGTGCTCTTGGTATGTTATTACTGCAACGGATATATTGATTTGAAGGAGAAATGTGATTAATCAGTCCTTATACTAGTGGTACTTATTTCCTGTTTCGGTGATCGGTTCTTCTCATAAAGTTAGAGAGCTGCAATACAACTGCTAAAAGCTGTCATGAAAATGCCAAGGAAAAGGAGGGAATTAAAAGACCTGAAGCAAATAAAGCATGATTCTTCCTATCCTACATACCTTATCTTTCCAGTCAACAAAGAACATGTCATTTTCTTCGCTTCCTTGAGAGGGGACAAATGAAGCGGCTTGCTCTGATATCATGCATTTCATTGAAAATATTTGCAGGCTCCAAGGTGGCTTTCCTTCTTTCAGCCTGGTGAACAAGATTACTAGTTCCCCTGCATGATAGCAAACCCAAATAAAAGACCTTGAGAATGTAAAATTGTTTCCCCAGTCACTCTTACTTGGGTTATATGGCATACTAGTATTCTCACCAAGAAATTCAAAACCCAAATAAAAGAGGTTGTGGCATATCAGATAAGGAACACTAGTATTTCAATCTTTTGGTCATTAAATCTGATCCTCCCATAGTAAGCCCAATGTTAATATTCAGCTTTTTGAAGAAAAAGGGCAAGTCTTGGCAGTGTAAGGAGAAATCTCCAAGGAGTGAATAAATAAATCCCATATGCACTCTGTGTCGGGCTTGAAGGTTGAATTTATCTCCAGGATATGTTTTAGGTTTGTGATTTGCATTCATGTACTTTCTTCTAAATCCTGGACCTCACATTTAGTTCTAATGCTTCTTTTGGTCGTTCCATCATGAAAACAAACATTTATGCTCAGTTCCGCTTTACAGTCATTTCTTCATCTTCAATGGTTCATGCTAGGTATTATGATCATGGTTCTTAAAAAGATAGGAGTATATATATTTGTCAGTATATGCATCACCATCACGATATATTTGATTATGAAACACTCTGTTTGATAGTGTTCATGCATATCTATTACTTGATAGAGTATCCTTCTGCATTATGCAAAGCCAGAAATTTTCAATTCTAATATAGATACTTATGGTGAAGCTATTTTCTTTAATCTCCTCTCATGACAGTATGCTTAGGAACTTTAGCCCTTTAAGCATTTTGATAAATTCTCACTAAACTGAATGCTGAAAATGCATTTTGAATACCATGGGCAGAGTTTTGATTACTGATCGAAAACAGTGACCAGGAGCTCAACAACATGTTCCATGCCTTTGAGGCCTTAACATAATAGATGATGATTTGTTAATGGAATCAAGAACTATCACTTGTGTGCAGTTTCATGTTTAAAAGTACACTGATAGTTTTCCTGTAACATCTATACAGGTCGTTCTTGCAGCTCAGTTGTTTTGCTGGACCGGGCAATTTATAGGCCACGGAGTGTTTGAGGTAAAGTTTGCCTCATATGGTCATATTTCTTTCTGATAAGAAGGATGTGTATCGTCGTTCTACAGACTGGTGCAACTGAAACGTTTTCCTTTTTCTCCTTTCAGAAGCGTGCACCGGCTCTTCTTGACAATCTTTCTCAAGCTTTCTTGATGGCCCCATTCTTCGTTTTGCTCGAGGTAACTATCTACAGTCTGTGATGTAAAACAATCTAAAATGAAGAGTATCCTGACTTTCTGTATATACAGGCACTTAATTTTTTCGGGTATGAGCCATATCCTGGCTTCCATTCTAATGTAAGCGCGAAGATTGATGCTGCTCGCAAAGAATGGCAGACAAACAAGCAGAAGAAAAGTTCTTAGGGGATAGCACCTAAATCACAACACCCATCATTTCTCCTTGGACCTGGTTGTCATCAGTGTACTTGTTAATAGCAACGCTGTTAGTGTCCATGCCGTATGTGCTCAATATGTGCTCGGTTATAGCATCTATAATAAAGAGTATCACACCACAGTTTATCCATCACAAAAATCATGTATTGTGTAAAAATAATGAAACCATCTTGAAATGCTTATGTTTATGTTCCAATGATTACAATAATGCTCGCTGATGTATTGCCAAAAAAAAACAAAAAAAAAGAAATAAAAAGAGAGTTTGATGTGTCATACAGGAAAGCATGTTGAGAAGCTGTTACCCGGTTCTGGTTTCCGAGCTCCTCTTCCTTTCATTGATTCTCTGACCTTCAACACATCATTCCATCGGCCAGCACCTGCATACATGTGTGACAGGAGAACATAATCACTGCTGTGGTCAGGTTCCAACTCTTCCAAATGCTTTCTAACTCGTTCACCCAATTCAAGGTCCCCATGAATCCGGCACGCCCCCAACAATGTCCTCCACACCACTGCATTGCCTTCCATCGGCATGCTCCTTATTAGTTCATAAGCCTCCTTCACAAGCCCTGCTCGCCCAAGAAGATCAACCATGCATCCATAGTGCTTTATAGTAGGAGTGACACCATAGTTTCTCCTCATGCTATCGAAGAACCCTTGCCCTTCTTCTACGAGACCTCCATGGCTGCAGGCGCAGAGCACTCCGAGGAAAGTAATGTCATTTGGCTCTTCGGTTTCAGTCTTTTGCATCCTATCAAAGAGCCTCAGCGCTTCATCCGCATGCCCATGCATTGCAAGTCCTAGTATCATGGAGTTCCATGAAACTATATTCCTCTCTTTCATATAATCGAATACTCGAAGAGCTCTGTCAATTGCCCCACACTTGGCGTACATATCGATCAGAGAATTCAGCACCGAGATACTCTGATTGAGGATGGAACCACTGATGCCTGAATGAACCCATTTGCCAAAATCCAATGCTCCCAGCTCCGAGCATGCTGACAGAACTAGAACCAAGGTGGCCTCGTCTGGACCGAAACCACTCCTCTTCATTATCAGGAGCATCCTCAAAGCCTCTTTGTATTGGCCGCAGTTCACATAGCCATCAATAAGAGTGTTCCATGACACTACATCTATATTGGGCATTTCTTCGAATACCCTGCGAGCAGGGTTCATGTCTTCAAACAGGCCATACATGTGGATAAGGGTGTTGGTCACGTAGACATGGGAATCCAGGCCATGCTTCAGTACACAGCAGTGAATTTGCCTGCCCAAATCAACAGCCGTCAGCTGCCCGCAAATTTGAGCAGGAACGAGAAGGTGAAATTATCCGCCACCTTCCCTTCTGTCGCATCCTCTGGAAGAAAGGAAAGCTTCCTCTGCTCTGCTGGTCCTCCCAAATCCTCTAATCATAGTGTTCCAGATGAATCCATCCGGCCATTGGAGCTGTTCGAAGACGGCCAATGCGTAGTCCATGGATCCATGCTCAGAGACGCAGCAGAACGTGATGGCTCTGCCCACAACAAACACATGCTGGTCGAAGCCGGTTCGAATGATCTGGGAATGTATCTGGGAGAGATCCCTCATGGTGGAGCACGATTGGAAGAGGGAGATGAGGCTTTGCTCTTGTGAGTGGTAGCTCCCATCAAGCTCTTCTTTTGTATTTGTTGGGTCGTAAGAGGGTTGGGAGCAATGATAAGTCTGTTGTCGCAATAGGAATGGAACAACTGACAGCCTTCTGAAAGATCCAAAAATATGCCTGCGCCAGTTGCTGGATAAGGTCATAGCTACTGGATTATGAAGCATGGACTCATGGCATATATATATATATATATATATTTGAGTTAGAATACGCATTGCTGAAATGATGCACAAACTACTAGACCGACCTAATGAGACTCATCACAAGGAGAGTAGGGAGTAGAATGCTTTAGGTAGAGAGAAGATATAAGTTATCATATAGATGTCAGAGAATTCTGGGTTTCAAATTCCAGCAGGCTCAGAATGTTACAGGAGATGCATGGGCTCTTTATGATCTGCCTCAATTACAGTACAAGCAGCGTCCTTCCTTGCTCCTCTTGCATCCATCAGTTTCCTGATCTTCTCCACCCCACACCACTCACCAGTGGATGCATACATATTGGAGAGCAAGACATAATCCCCGGTTGCATCCTGTTTCATCTCGTGGATCTGTTCTTTTGCATGCTCTCCCAACTCGATGTTCCCATGGAGACGACAAGCTCCGAGCAATGTCCACCATATGACTGGACTTGGCTCCATCTCCATAGTCTCCACAAGGTTGGATGCTTCTTTCAGTGAGCCAGCGCGCCCCATCATGTCAAGCATGCAGCCATACTGCTTAATGTTCGGCTCGATTCTGTACTCATTCAAAATCATCAGAGAAAAGTAGCTGCGGCCCTCGACTAAACCACCTTGACTGCATGCTGCCAATACACCAAGAAAGTAATCTCATTTGGCCTCACTTTCTCCATCCTCATATGCTCGAATCAATTAACGGATTCTTCTACCTGCCCATGAAAGCTAGCGCGCCGCCCGCCCCCCCCCCCCCCCCCGCCCCGATGAACGAGTTCCAAGTCCAACATCCTCTCTTTCATTTGTTTGAATACCTCCATTGCTCAGTCTATGCTTCCACACTTTTCATACATGTCTATCAGTGCATTACCAATAGGCATACTTAAATCACTCCTCGAACATGTCTCTGAAAGAGAGCAATGTATCCTCTATCCGATATCTAAAGCACCGGAGTCCGCACATGAAGATAGCAAGCTCACAATTGTGGCTTCATCAGGCCTCTCTCCTGCCTTTAGCAACTCCTGATAGACTTCCAGTGCTTGTGCATGAAGTCCATTTGGTGCATACCCAGCAATCGTCGTGTTCCATGACACAACATCCCGTTCTGGTGCCTAATCAAACAGCTCTCCGGCCTTCTCCATTTCACCCTGCTTCGCATATCCAGATATTGTTATGTTCCAAGACACCAAATCTCTGCCAGGCGATTCATCGAACAACCGACGAGCAATGTCTATTTTAACTCTTCTCGCACAGCCTGCAATTAAGGCAGATCGAGCAACAACATCCCCGCTCGGAGCTCCATCAAAAAGAGCACTCGCAATCAGCAATTCTCCACAATTTGCATGCAAATAATGAGAGCATTCCTCCAGAAAGCATCGGACTCTAAGCCAAGTTTTACAATCATTCCATGGAACCGTGTTCCGGCAAAGGCTGACATGACCTTGGTGCAGGCTTTAAGGAGGAAGAAGAAGGTGAAGCTATCAGCTTCATACCCTTTCCACCATCCGTCTATAAACAGAAATGGCATCAGAGGGTCTGGAGCTATGAGAAGCACCTCTAATCATGGTGTTCCACATGAAGAGGTCTGGTTCGGAGATTTGCTCAAATAGCTTGTAAGCATAGTTCAAACTTCCATAGAAGGAATTTACAGACGAGAGCAGGAGATCTTTACAGACGAGAGCAGGAGATCTCTCAGTGCAATCCCCTGACGATCATGAAGCCATGGACTTGCTTCAGAGCCCCAAGGCTAAGGTGTTTGGATTTCCTAATCATAAACTCAGTAGCAATTAATAATTGCATAGAATCCGGGGGTTCTAGCGCTCAAAAATTAACTGGATTTTCACTCACCATATTACAGTGAATTGTTTAGGATTACAGTATTGTAGGGCTTTACCCTGGGTTAGAGGGAGCCCTTCCAGAAATTCTCAATGGCACAGGGCTAAACCCAGGCCAGAGAGGGGTTTGGAAATAGTTTTCAACCAGCAATTGACGCGCTTCGGTTATAACCTCACTAGCTGCGTCATTGCCCCAAGCGCAAAGATGAAAATCACGAACCATGACCTCCTCTTTTTGGAAGTACGACTATTTCGGCTTCATTTCTCCATGTCCGATATGGGACTAACATTGGGCAAGGCTTTTAAATCAATTATGGTGGGAGCTGGGTGAGACCGAGATATCCAAGTCTATCGTGACGAATACGATAAATGCAAAAATTTGTAAGGAACCGAGATACTGCCTGGATACCATTAGTGCAAAATAAAAATTATTGTGGCCAATCTCCTCATCATCTAATCGTCGGAGATGCACACCTGCAAAAAAAGTTTTCACTGACCGGAGATATCTTCGATGAAAATCCTCCAACGCTCAAGTCAGAGAGGAGACTACGCAACAGTGGAAAATATCAGGAGCTCAACGAGAGAGAGCTTACCAAAACTGTTGCCTTATCCCATATTATAGTAGAATGCGGTATGGTCCCACCATCAATGGTGTAGACAACTGAGGAGTTGTCAAATCGTCGGGAGTTGTCAAATTTTCATGGGTTGTCAAGTCATTAGAATTATCTATGTCCTTGGCAGGACAACGTCCCGTAGCGATCGTACAGCATGTCCTTGGCAGGACAACAGTCCGTAGCGCTTGTACTGCGTTTGGACGGGCTGACCGACTATATGTCGGTATTTGGTTGCCGGGACGTCGGATGACGACTCAGAAACACCGTCGGTCGATCTGGTGCCTTGTGGGAGTCGAATGTCGGCTGCCACCCCGACAGTGAGTCGGTGATATGGGTTCGGCTGTTCGGCCGATATACCTTTGGCCGGATATCGTCGGCAGTCATTGTCGGAGTCGTCTATCCGTCCGATGGGTAGAGTCGGGCGTCGGTCGGACCGTTCCGAGGATAAGTTGGCGCATAGGGGTCAGTCGGTATATCCCAACAGTTGCCCCCCACTCCTGAGTCTGATGTCGTGTTGGCCCACGTTACTACGTGGGTGGCGGCTTCGGGCGAAAAGAGTAATTTCCATCATGTCATGCCCAACTCTGTCGACCGCACCAACGGACGATCCGATGTCAGACGTCTCATTGGGAACGCAAACCACCATCGGCTAATTAATTTCGAGACGCAATTTTTCGCCATGCGTCAGGGGCCATTGGGCTGTAGCCGTTCGTGCGGATGGAGGCGACGTGGCTCGATCTGGGGCAGATGCGTCGAACCGTCGGACCAAGAAAGGGCCCAGGCGCTGCCACGTGTCAATATCTGGAAAACCCTCATTCGACGCACTTTTATCTCGACCGTCGAAGGGCCTTATATATATATGGCCACTTGTATCCAAAACTTCACTTTCGCTGCTCTGTTTCTGGCACTGAGGCTCTGTCGAGTTGTCTCCCAGTCCCAAGTAGCTATTTCCATCCTTTTTCTTTGAAAGTTCTTATCGAAGCTTTTCATCCTTGTCCCTTTGCATCTTCGCTCCCTTTGCGTCTTCGCTCCCTTTGCATTTTCCTTCCTTTGCATTTTCTTTTTTATTCTCTTTTCTTGGGGCTAGCGCTATGGCTAGAACCTCTTCTCGAGGAAGTCAGTCGGGGAACTCGACCGATGATTCCCGATCGACCCCGAAGGTGGAGGCTTCTTCACTTTCGGGGCCGAACGTCGAACGGCTTAGGAAACTATATGGTATCTCGGAGCAGTTTCGACTTTTCGCCCCTGGGGCTAAGGGTCGGGTTAACAACCCTCCTCCGGGCCAGGTGGCCTTTTATGTCGAGGACCTTCAGGCTGGTCTTCGCTTTTCGATTCTGGAGTTCGTCCGGAATGTCTTGGATTATTACGGACTTTGCCCGGCGCAACTGGCGCCGAACTCAGTTCGATTAATAATCAGCTTCGCCTTGTTGTGTCGGCTCTTGCCGACCTTTCTCTGCATCTCTCTCTTTCGGGCGTTCTTCGTCCTCCGACCCCACCCAAAAGCCCGAGGGTGGTGGTTCTTCAATCTCCGGAAGGGTCTTTCATTCATTATCGGTCTACTATCGTCGATCCACGGGTGGAAGAATCAATTCTTCTTCGCTTCCTCTTCGCTGCCCTGGGGGTTTCCTTCTCGCTGGGACGATCCTCGAACTCAGCCGAACGAAAATAGTCGAGTGGAGGCAGGAGACCGAGAGGACTTTCACCGACTGAAGGATATGTCGGTGCCGAAGCAGAGAGAGCTCGTTACCGAACAAGCTCTCTATGACGTCGGCCTAAGTTCGGTTCCCCGCGTAGGTACAGTTCGGTCTGTCGGTCGTCTTTTGACTTTTCGTTCATCTTCGGACTTGTGCTAATCTTTCATTGAAATTGCAGGCATGCCGCCGAGAGTAAGACTAACAGATGCCGACATTCGACAGCACGCGGCGAGGAAGAGACCGACGCCTGGGGCCAGACCTTTGCGGCCATCCAAGAGGCCCCAGACATCATCCCCGACTGTCGTGGCGATGGTGACTGCGCAGCCTGAACCAGTCATCGCTTTGTCGGCGCTGGTGATGCCACCGAGGCACCGACCGAGGAAGGAGTGGCGGAGGGGGTAGCCGAAGGAACATCGGTGGCCTCGCCTGTGGAAGAGGTTCGGGTCGAAGCACGAGAGCCCGAACGACCTGCGGCGGCTCCCGTCGCGCCCTCGGGAGGAACTCAGTCGAGTTCAAGCTTTCCATCCTTCTCTGATCTTCGGGCCTGGGCGATCGATCGGAGGAAGGCTCCGATGGCGTCGGCGGATGACACAAGGTCAGCGGACCGCGTCGCATCGTCCGACGTTCGGATTTTCTCCTGACCGACCGGGAGCTCTTGAAGAGTCGGCAGGTGACCGAGATGCTCTCCTCCTTCTACCCAACCATGATCGGGATAAGTTCTTCTTTTCTTCCTCTCCACTGTTGTTTTCATCATTTTATTTCCTGACGATCGACCTTCCTACTTGCAACTGATCTACATTATGTCTGAGTTGGAGGCCGGGTACCGGAGGTTCGGCGACATCCGGACGGCCTGGAAGGACAGGGCGAAAACCGCCGAAGCCGAGAAGGCGATGCTGGTGGAGCAGCTGAAGCTGTCAGCCGATCGCGAGGCCAGGCTCAAGGAGGAGATTTTCTGACTCACCGACGGCCTGGCTGCCTCGGACGTCGAGCTTCAGTCGGCTCGCGAGCAACCCAAGTGCAAGACCTGTACCGCTCATCGGCTGCGGCGTGAGCGGGACGGTTGCATTGGTGAGCTCGAGGCCGAGCGCGAGCAACTTTGGATTAGCCTGAAAAATCTGGCTAAGGCTGAGGAGAACCTGTCCACCGCCCAAGCCGACGCTGACATAGCGAAGGCGGAGGCGGAGTCGGCTAAGGAGGCGCTGAGCCAGGCGGTGGAGGACTTCTGTGGCTCGGACGAGTACCGAGAGGAGCTCCTTGAGAGCGGCTTCGCCTCCTACCGGTGGGGTACGAGGACGTCCGGGATGCAATCCAGAGGCTATATCCGAAACTCGACCTAAGTAGCGTCGTCCCCCTGGGATCGGAGGATCAGGCCGCAGGGGAGGAGGCCGACCCAATGCCGGAGGATTAGACGGCTGCGGAGGAGGCCGTCCCTAGGCCGATGGAACGAGTTACCGAAGGTGAGGCAGCTCTAACCTCCGATCCCACTCCGACTCGAGCGGGTGCTTCCGAACCCTTCTCGATCCATGAAGTCGATTCTGACGAGTAGTCGGAGTATCTGTTGCTTTTGTTTTGTTACTTGTAATTGGGCTTCGGCCCAATTTTGTAAGTCCAACTTCAATTAATTGAAATCGAAGATTCTTCGAACTTTTCTCCTGCATGCGATTCAAAATGTATGTCTCACCGAAACACCCCCGAGTGTATAGGTCGTAGATCCGACATACCTCGTTAGGACGTTCGGTAGGATCCAGCATAGTTAATCAAGATATTCAGTAGCGTGTGCCATGCTAAGGGCAGAGTAAGCCCCGATCGCAGACCGACGTCCCGATTATCATACAGATTGGTAGGATCCGATGGTCGAGAGTCGTCCGACGCAGTTAACTTGGGCGTCGACTATAGGTCGAGCGTCCGTCGCCCAGACATTGGTCGGGCGTGCACGTCGAGTCAGATGTCGACCAATCTCTGGACGTAGCTCGTTGACACGATTATTCCATAGAATCTGAAAGTCGAGTAGTGTCCGATGTATTTGGTTAGGATAACGATGATAAGTCGAATATTCATCGTCCGGCCCTTAGTCGGGCATATACGTCGTGATGTATGATAAATGGTAGCAAGCCGAATATCCTTCGACCGGTCGTGACCAGATCGGTATGTCGCAAGTGCGACCTCGGTCATCCTGACATTTTGTCCTTCTTAGCTGAAGCCAAGTCGGCAAGTTAGCCGGTCGCATTGATTGAGAGCCGACTGTGGAAGGAGCGTGGCTTCAACTTAGAGAGGTTTCATCGCCAGCGCTGGCCTTCCGTTAGTGTAGACAGAACGGTTCTCGTAAGAGTCTGATGCGTCATCAGTGATCGGGCCATAGGTTCCTAACGAAACGTTAGGCCCAAGTCGGGGCGTCGGGGATCGTACTTCTGGCGAGGACCGACCCACGGTGGAGAACCAAACTTTGTTGACTCTGAAATTTTGAAATTGAGTTGTATTCCGAATAAGGGCATACAGAATTCACTGATGGTACAATTTCAGGTTGTCGGCATTTCAAGTCCGGAGAATGGCCGTCTCTTCCAGGGTCTCAAGTCGGTAAGCGCCCAGCCTGTAGGTGTCCGCTACCTTGTAGGGTCCTTTCCAGTTCGAGGACAGTTTTTCTTGATCCAGAGGCTTCGAGACTTCTACCTTCCTTAAAATCAGGTCTCTAGGTCTGAAAACTTTGGCTTAACTTTAGCATTATAGTATCGGGCCACTCTTTATCGGTAGGAAGCCATGCGGAGTTGAGCCTCGCGTCGGAGCTCGGGTAGGAGGTCCAAGTCAGCTCTCCAATACTCGGAGTTGCCTGGTTCACAGTACTGCTCAACTCTAGTCGATGGGAGCCCGATCTCAAGTGGGATCATTACCTCCGTCCCATAGGCCAAACTGAAAGGAGATTCTCCGGTCGGAACACGGAGTGTCGTTCGGTACGCCCATAGGACTGAGTGCAATTCCTCGACCCAGAGGCCTCTGACTTCGTTCAGTCGAGTCTTCAATCCATGCAGAATGGTCCGGTTGGTTACTTCAACTTCTCCGTTGGACTGTGGATGCCCGACCGAAGTCAGCCTGTGCATGATATGAAATCTTGCACAGAACTCTTTGAAGTCTTGGTTGTCGAACTGTCGCTCATTGTCGGTGATGATAGTGTGTGGTAGTCCGAATCTAAAAATGATGGACTTCTGGATAAAGTCTTTCATCTTACGCTCGGTGATTTGCGCCAGGGGTTCGGCCTCCACCCACTTGGTGAAGTAGTCGATTGCGACGACTATGAACTTTTTTTGGCCAGACGCTGAAGGAAAGGGCCGAGTATGTCGATTCTCCATTGGGCGAAAGGCCACGGGGCGACAATGGGAGTCAGCTGGTTGGCGGGCTGGTGTTGTATGTTGGCGTACTTTTGACATGGCTCACACCTCCGAACCAAATCAGCCACATCTTTCTTCATGGTGGGCCAGTAGTAGCCTTGCCGTAGGACTTTGTAGGCCAGGAATTTGCCCTCAGGTGACTTCCACAGATCCCTTCATGCACCTCTCTGAGTGCGCAATCCGCGTCCGTCGGTTCCAGGCACTTTAGCAAGGGAAGGGAGGATGACCTTTTGTAGAGTCGCCCATCTATCATTACATATTGGGAGGCCGTCCATCGGAGTCGCTTGGCTTTCGCGGGGTCTTCGGGGCTGGTTCCGTCAGTCAGATACTGAACGATCGGATCCATCCAGCTCGGTTTGATTGTCAGTTGTAGCACCTCCTCAGCTTTGTCGACGCTCGGTTGCTCGAGACTCTTTACGAGTGTCTGGCCCAAAGCACTGTAGGCGGATGTCGCAAGCCTGGAGAGTGCGTCGGTCCGAGCATTCTCCGTTCTGAGATTGTGGGAGATCTTGAAATACTTGAGGTGCGCCACGAGATCTCTCACTTTCTGAAAATATTTTGTCATGGTCGGATCCCGCGCTTCGAATTCGCCTCTGACTTGCCCTACAATCAGCTGAGAGTCGGAGAAGACTCTAAGGCTATCAATCCCGAGCTCTTTCACCACTCTCAAGCCAGCGAGAAGTGCTTCATACTCGGCTTGATTATTAGAGGCTTTGAAGTTGAATCGGAGGGCATACTCGGTAACTACTCCCTCCGAGTTGGTAAGCAAGAACCCGGCCCCACTCCCTTGAGCATTGGAAGCTCCGTCTATGTGTAATACCCAGGTCGACCTGGGGTTATACTCAGAGGTCGCAGCTTCTTTGGAGCTCCCATTTTCCAGCATTTGGTCGGTAGTTGGGCATTCCGCAATGAAGTCGGTCAGAACTTGGGCTTTCAAAGCGGGTTGCGGTCGGTACTGGATGCCGAATTCGCTCAGCTTCACCGCCCATTTCGTCAGCCATCCTGATATGTTGGGCCGATGCAGGATCTTCCTCAGGGGTTGGTCAGTGAGGACCACAATGGCGTGCGCTTGAAAATACGGACGGAGTCATTGCGCTGATATGACCAAGGCAAATATCATTTTCTCTGCTCTTGAGTATCGAGTTTCGGCTTCGTGGAGCACTTTGCTGGTATAATATATGGGTTGGTGAATCCGGCTCTCGTTCTCCCGGACGAGTACCGAACTAACCACCTCTAGGACGGTAGCCAAGTAAAGGTACAATATTTCTCCGACTTCTGACTTCGCAAGCAGGGGTGGAGAAGTCAGATATTTTTTCAAATCTTTGAAGGCCTGCCGGCACTCATTCGGTCAAAAGAAGTCCTTTGTCTGCCTCAAGGTTTTGAAGGATGGGAGGCATTTCTCAGTCGATCGAGAAATGAATCGACTGAGTGCGATGATCCTTCCATTGAGCTGTTGTACTTTTTTTGGTGTTCGGATGCCGCATGTCGATAATCGCCTTTATCTTCTCTGGGTTGGCCTTAATTCGTGCTGAGAAATGAGGAACCCGAGGAACTTCCCCGAAGTCACCCCGAAGGTGCACTTGGTCGGATTTAGCTTCATCCGATGTCGTCGAAGTGTGCGAAAAGTTTCTTCCAGATCTTGGACGTGATCTGAAGCTTGTGCGTTCTTCACCAGCATGTCGTTCACATACACTTCCATGTTGCGTCCGATTTGAGCTTTGAAGACTTTATTGACGAGTCGCTGGTAGGTGGCTCCGACGTTCTTCAGACCGAAGGGCATCACTCTGTAACAGTAAAGCCTTAGCAGTCACGAAGGCCGTATGCTCTTCATCCTCAGGCGCCATCTGGATCTGGTTATATCCGGCAAAAGCATCCATGAAGCTAAGCAGTCGATGACCGGACGTCGTATCCACCAATTGGTCGATCTTCGGTAGTGGGAAGCTGTCTTTCGGACAGGCTCGATTCAGGTTGGTGTAGTCGATGCAGATCCTCCACTTTCTGTTGGCTTTCTTCACCATGACGACATTGATGAGCCAATCGGGATATGTGGTTTCTCTGATGAAGCCTACCTCGAGTAGCTTGTCCACTTCCTCGTCGATGGCCTTCTATCTTTCGGGGATAAAGACCATTTTTCTGTCTCACCGGCCTCATGCCAGAGGCGATGTTGAGTCGGTGAGTCATTATTTCGGAAGGATGCCAGACATATCCACTACCGACCAAGCGAATATGTCGGCGTTGGCTTTCAATAGCTCTATCAGCTGCTGTCGCTCCGGGTCAGACAATTGCGATCCGACCCAGATCACCTGTTCAGGATTCTTTTCCATCAGGATGGAAACCAGCTGTTCAGCCGGTTCACCCCGTTTCTCTTCTTCCTGTTGGTCCAACTTGTCGACCGACAGGGAATCCTTCGATTTATTGTTTTGAGTTGAGATTTGGAAGCATCACCGAGCGAGCCATTGATCCCCGCACATTTTTCAGCTTCGTTTTAGTCGAAAATCGGACCAGCAAGTGATATGTTGAGACTATTGCTTTGAGAGCATTTAGTCTGGATCTTCCAAGTATGGCGTTGTAGGTCGAAGGTACTCGGACGACTGTGAAGGTCAAGTAGACAGTGCTTTGTCATGGTTCAGCCTCAGCTGTCATAGGAAGAGCAATTTCTCCTTCCACTGCGATGGCATCTCCGGCGAAACCTACCAGGGGCGTAGAGACTCTCCTGAGTCGGTCGGTCGACAGTCGCATTCGGGAGAAGATCGAGTAAAACAAATATTAGTCGAGCTTTCATTATCAACAAGAATCTTTTTTACATCATAATTTGCTATTATTGTCGAGACAATAACAGCATCATCGTGGGGAGTTTGGATTCTCCAAGCATCTTCATCTGTAAAAATGATTACATCATCCTGACGTGGCTTCTTCGTCGACTTCCCTTCAGTAGTCGTTTCTCGGTCCAGTCGTTTGGAGATCATGTTGATGACTCCGACAGTAGGCTAATTGTTTGCTGCCTCTTCAGTCGGTTGGGGTCGTCGGTCGGGAAGGGGTCGAGTCGGCGGATCCCTTCGATACTTTTCGAGATATCCTCGTCGTATGAGGGCCTCTATTTCATCCTTGAGTTGGATGCATTGCTCGGTGTTGTGACCGTGGCCCTGATGAAATCGACAGTACTTTCTTCGATCGTAGCCCTTTGCTTCAGAGGCGGAGGCCGTCGCAGATATTTCGCTCCTTCGATCTCCATCAAGATCTGCGCACGAGGAGCAGAAAGAGGGGTGTAGGAGTCATACCTGTGATACGTCGGTCTCGGACTCCGCTGTCGGGGTGATCTCGGGCTCCGTCGTCGGGGCGAGATCCGTTTATCAGTCGGGGCCTGCTGTGTTCAGCAGGAGTCCGATTTTTCTTCCGCTTCTCCTTTTGGCCCTTGCTCTCGGTCAGGCACCGATCGAAAGCTCCTTCATCCGCACACATGTATTTGTATTCGCCCTCCAACAATTCGACATATGTCCGGGGAGGTCTTGTCTAAGGAATATGTGAATCGGGACCCCCTTAGCCCCTCTTCATGGCTGAGATGGCCATGTCTTCATTGAGGTCCCGAACCTCAAGTGTGGCCGCGTTGAATCGGGCCACAAAGTATCGGAGTGTCTCATTTTCTCCCTGCTTGAGGGAGAATAGACTGTCCGAGGTTCGTGACAATTTTCGGCTGGTACTAAAATGGGCCACGAAAGAATGCTCGAGCTGCCTGAAGGAGTGGATACCTCCTGAGCGGAGGCCGGAGTACCAGGCCCTGACAACTTTACGAAATGTGGCGGGAAAGCCGATGCAGAGGAGGGCATCGGTTGTCCCTTGAATTGTCATGAGAGCTTTGTAGTTCTCCAGATGGTCAACTGGATCGGTGGAGCAATCGTAAGGCTCCATATGAGGCATCTTGAATCGACTAGGGATCAGTTCGTCGAGGATAAATCGGGAGAGAGGTTGGATGGTCCGGAAGTCGATGTCGTTTGAAGACTTCTGACCATCCGCCTGGAGCTGGGCAAGCCGACGGTCGATTTATTCGAACTTACGTTCGTAGTTGTCCAACCATCGGTATTGAGAAATCCCAGAGGTCGAACCTCCCGATGAATTTGAGAGGGAGGCGGATGGTGTCCGCGGTCGCTTCTCCTTCCTCGCTCGCTCCAGCTGGGAAGGAGAAGGGCGCCGAAATCGGTGGGTGTTGCGCCATGGCTACCTTCCCCTTCTCGATGAGAGTGTCGAGACTGCTGCTCTTGAGGAGGAGACGAAAGTTGACGCGGGCATCGGCGGCTGCTTCTGGATGGCATCGGGTGTGCCGTCGGTTGTTCCGCCGGCGGTTGCGGCAACCGGATTGGTTGTTGTTGGAGGTTTTTGACCACGTCCGTCAGAATAGTCATTTGCCGCACGATCGCCGCAATCTGTACCTCCGTGGTCACCACAGGATACGGAGAGCTGGGTTCCACCATAGAGGGTGAGGGAGGGGCCTCTTCCCGATGGGGAGAGTGCCTCGCCGATCCGGTAGCTCTCGATTGCTGAGTCCTGATTTTTGTCATCTCGAGAGATTTTTCAAGCTTTATGGAGCTCGCTGTCCGAACCCCCTACCTGGCGCGCCAAATCTGTTGCGGCCAATCCCCTCGTCGCCTGATCGTCGGGGACGCGCACCTGCAAAGAAAGTTCTCACTGACCGGAGATGTCTCCTGCGGGGACCCTCCGACGCTCAAGTCAGAGAGGAGACTAAGCAACAGTGGAAAAGACCAAGGGCTCAGCGAGAGAGAGAGAGAGCTTACCAAAATCGTTGCCTTACCCCGTTTTATAGTAGAATGCGGTATGGTCCCGCCATCAATAGTGTAGACAACTGAGGAGTTGTCAAATCGTCGAAAACTGTCAAGTCATCGTGGATTGTCAAGTTATTAGAATTAATCCATGTCCTTGACAGGACAACGTCCCGTAGCGGTCGTACAGCATGTCCTTGGCAGGACAACAGCCCGTAGCGCTTGTACTGCATTTGGATGGGCTGGCCGACTATATATCGGTATTTGATTGCCGGAACGTCGGGTGACGACTCAGAAACACCGTCGCTCGGTCTGGTGCCTTGTGGGAGTCAAATGTCGGCTGCCACCTCTGACAGTGAGTCGGTGATATGGGTTCAGCCGTTCAGTCAGTATATCTTTAGCCGGATATCGTCGGTAGTCATTGTCGGAGTCATCTGTCCGTCCGGTGGATAGAGTCGGGCGTCGGTCAGACCGTTCCGAGGATAAGTCGGCGTATAGGGGGCAGTCGGTATATCCCAACAGAAACTATTTAGTACTCGTGGCGCTTATAGACCAAGATAATTTGGTAAGATAAGATTCATCTAACTTATGACTTATGTGGCGACCTAAGCACATCAGGAAACTCTCAAAAAAATTTTGATCGGGTCCCTTTCGTTGAGAGGAGCAAACATGAGGTGCCAATCTCCGAGGCTAATATCCCTTAGCTCCGCTTGGCGACCTTCTCATAAAAGAAGCAGTTTGGTACCCTCTCTCTAATCTGCATGTAGTCTTGGCAATCCAATCACATATTAAGATGGGACAGCACATCTTTGAGATTGTTATGCCACATCAACAGCTTATTGTGATACGATCCCAAATTTAGTGAGATACGACTTATTGGGACATACAGGATTTGAACTATAAATAAATTTAGAAACTCTTTGCCAAAAAGGTAACGCAAAATCACTAGAGCCAAGGGAGACCTTATTACCCTATTCTTTCTTCCTCCCTTCGTTCTTTTCCAAAATCTTCTTAGGCTTAAGCATTGGGGCCCGGTTGGAGCTAATCCAATGAACTCTCATTTTTGTCTATTGTTTTGATCATTCTTGTCCATTATTTTGCAGATCAATGGAGGTCATATGTGTCGGTGTCTCGAGATCAACGGCAATAGTATAAATTTTAATTTTTATTAAAAATTATATTTAAGCAAAAAGCATTAAAAAACGTCATTCATATAAAACTATATCGATTCATATGTCCAAATTTATTAATTTATCTTGTTTGAAACAATAGGACTAATGTTTTCATATACTTGTTTTGACTCTATCTAATATAAATACAAATGAAGATCTCCAAAAACATGAAGATCTTGTTAGTAGGTCATTAACCATCTTTCATGTGATAGACCGCTCGAGCTTAAAAGAGCCATTCATTGCTGATCAGCCAAGCATCCCATTGAAAATGTTGGACATGCTTTCTAAGGTACTGCATGTCCTAAATAGCAAATAAATTTTGCATGAGGCATATGTTGCGGCTCTATTTATGCTCAGAAATGTTGAAGAAGGAATTAGTTCTTGATCCCTGAGTGGATAGGATCCTAAATTACTTTTCAAATCTCTATGTTATAAACATCGTATGAAAATGTCTAGGAAAATTAATTGGGACCCTGATAAAATATTAAATGTGTAGCCAACAATTCTATACGAATGCAAGATCCTAAAGTTCACATATTGGACTGTCTCACTTTTTTTTCATTTAATCAGGAGTCATGTCTCTCCTTTTCCAAAGGCATGTTTGGCCTTGTTACAAAAACATACCGAGATAATAAATATATAAGCATTTTAATTAATAAATAAAAAGAAATGGCAGTAGAGATGAGGTACATGATAAGGTGTGGCTCATCGATTGAGCAAATACGTGCTTGATTTTGCTGCAAGGACATTATCTAGTTTATACGGTTAAAAACCAGAAACAGAAAGTTTTATTTAAAAATAAATAAAAAGCGATATGATGGCTTGTAATTAGTCTTTTGGGACTCTTTATCTTTTTTTTTTTTTTTGCCCTGTCGAACAGAGAGGAAGCAGAAACTTTATTGAACTATGAGAAAGAACCAAATACAAAGTGTACAAGTGACCTGATAATTACAGCAAAAATGGAGTATGCCCACTGTGTTAACAAGAACAGAAGGAAGCAACTGTGATCCCCAAATATAGTAGAGCTGATCCACAAAAAGGAAGATAGAAAGCACACCAGAGTGAAATAGCAGATATACGCCCGGATAGAAAAGAATTGCAGTAGTAAAATAACTCCAAAAATGGCATTTGGCAGTGAAGACTAGCTGAAATAGAAAAGAATAGATGCTGTAAAGCCTGATTGTATTAGCGACAAGTGAAAGGTCTTGTAGAATAAGTACAATAGTGATGCTGTAACCCGACCATTATAAGCAGAGTGTAGGTTCCAGATGACCAGCAGGCAAAAAGAATACTTTATAAGAAACAGCAATCCATTGTAGTAGAGAAAGAAGTGTGTGTAAAAGTATATGTTTGAAGCAGCAAGTAGTATATATGATTCCATGAAGACTGCAACTCCGTTTCATAAGATGTGCATATAACAACAGCGTATGTACATATAGGAAGCAATATTTCTGAAAAGATGGCAAGTGAACAGCAGCATTGAAACCCTTCCAAAGCATAGCTGAATGACAATTGAGTCCGAATAAATTTGAAAGCAGGATGATGCTGATATTGGAGTTGTGATTATGATCAACAAAGAACAGCTGACTTCTAGGAGATGACAAGAAATTGCAGCAGAGAATAAGTTCCTCAACATGAAAACTTAGTAACCAACCAAGGCTTTCATAGAGTAGATAAACTTGTAGTTGTAGAACACCAAAAACCTCCACAGATAAAATGTCATGATATTTTAACTGTGGGACAAATTCATTCTCAATTTTTCTTTTCTTGCTCATCCTCCATTACCTCTTTTTTTTTTCGAAATAGTAATGCATCAATATCATCATTAATCTTAAATATAATGGGATGGAAAGCAAGAAAACAATGGGAATGATAGCAGGAGAGTCCATGAAGGAAAGAGCAATGAAACCATAAAGCGAGAGCAATAAGAAAATAACCCAGAAATTGGATTGCTTGGAAATGTATGAGTAATTGAAGAGGGAGACAGAAAGGTGGAAATAACTGGAGAAAAACAACTGAAAGATATAATCCACGCCAGGATGAAGCACCTGTAGTTTAACAAGTAAAAGCATATATTGCAATCCAATGCAATACCCTATGATATCAGCAGATGATAACAGCAAATATAACTTGTTATGTAATAGTGGAGCTTTAAGAATGTAGACCTGCAATTCAGTGAAACCAGTAAAACCCGACAACATACATTATGTTCCAGCTGATTGGATCACCAACCTTCCACTGCAATAGCAGCTGTAGATTCAGTGGACCATCCATTTTGATGAAACAAACGCTATAGGCACCTGCATGGAGTAAATAAAGACAATTAGAATCAACATGATCCTCGGTAAACCATCGAAATTTACCATTTAATGCTTTGTTAGCTAGATAATCTGCCACTTGGTTAGCTTCTCAATAAATATGAACAATTTTAAAGAAAGAACAAGATCCTTCCATTGCCACATATCCTGCAAAAAAGAAGTATTTTAAAAGCATTAAACCAAGATACCACTATTGCGAAGTCACCTTCAAGGATTATATGAGTGGCCTTAAATATAGTGATAGCAACCTTTACCTATAACCAAGCTGTTGGGATTTGACGTCTCGAGATTCAGTCCACA
>KE504757.1:662016-682808 GCA_000441515.1 Elaeis oleifera | reverse complement strand
TCAATTCTGTGAAAGGCACTACCCCTGGAGATAAGATTTGCCACTAGCCTACAATAAGCGAGAGTTATGATCCCTTAACACATAAGCTACAATTGGTTTATGTGAGAGTGCCGAACCATCAAATTGACCTTGATCACCCCACAGGGAGGAGGTAGCTAGGAACCATTTTAGAATTGCTCTTAGAAGCAAAACATTGAGAGAGACCACCCCAGTATTTAGACAGGGCCAAGGAATGAGAGTTTGAAAAACAAAAGTTACGGCATACTTGTGCCGCTGAATTAACAAGTTGCTTAAAAATTCTGCCATTACGAGCCTGCCATATCACCTAGGTAACACATCCTATAAATGCTTTATGATTATAGTCTACCAAAGGATTTATCATATATGTACACAAATCCGGCAAACTGGTAAACCAAGCAGAAATTCCATATGTATTGTAAAGATCCAGCCAACACATTTTTGCAGGAGCAAGTAAGAAGAGCATGTACACAATCTTCAACTAGCATAGGATATATATCACAATCTAAGACTTGAGATGGGATAATATGACCATGTACAAGTAGCTTTTTTAACATGAAGAGGAATTTTAAGCCTCCATATTTGCATGAAGAGGTGATGATCTTCATTAGAATGCTGAATAGAAGTGGTAAAGGACATATCCTTAATTAAGAGAACAGAAGAAAGTTTTGTATTACCCCAGATAAACTAGCCGGAACAATTAGTAGTCGAAATCGGGATAGAAAGGATTTGGCGGAGTAAATCTTTAGAAACAAATGGGTCAAACACTACACATTCTATTCACGAGATTCATCAATTAATTCATAAACCTTAAGATCAAAAGACAACTCTAGGATATTTAAGAAAGTAGGCCAATAATTTAAAGGACATGTAGAGATCCATGGGTCATTATAAACATTTATAGAGTCCCCTGAACCAATCAACCACTGAAAGTGGAACTGAACCTTATGCCCAACGATGCAATCTTAGATCAGCTGGTGGATGAATGTCATGGTTTTGTATAATTAACCTAAGATCCAGGAAAGTGATAATTAATTGTGCCCATAACAAATTAGATTCTAAGAGGAGTTGGGCAACCAATTTACATAAACTAATGCTTTTTATGAAACAAAGAAGGAATATCGAGACCACCCGCAGCCTTAGGGGAACAAACCTGTTCCCATGCAATATGATGAAAAACACAATAATCTGGAGAGTGCCCTCATAAAAAGGAATGGACTTCTTTTTCCATAAGAAAATGATAGAAAGAGGAACATGTACAACAAAAATTATATGTAAAGGCAATGAAGTAAGAACAGACCTAGCGGCAAAAGATAAATTTCACCATTTCCAAGCAGCAATATTATGTGAGATTTTGCTGAGGGAGTGATAGTGAACCTTGCTGAGCGAATGACTACATAAAGGCACCCCAGGATACAATGAGGCATCTATTGTTTAGAAACATGTAAGATATTTAAGCTTGATGATTTAATTATAGGATATATAGAAAGACTAAAACAAATAATAGTTTTAGCATCATAATTAACCTGCTGACTTGAATGATAACAATAGGCATCAATAACCGCAGCTAAACAGGTCACATCCCTATAAGAAGCACGGGCAACTAAAAGACAATTGTCAGTGTGAAAAACATGAGATATATGAGGACCTTGTCTGGGGTGATGTGCACGCAATAAATGATTATGAATCATGGTGTCTGAAAGATTTGAAAAATTTTGAGTAGCTAAAAGAAACAGATAAGGTGAAAGCAGACAACCCTATCTGAAACAACAAGTACCACAAACCGCTTCATTGGCAAGCCATTGATAAACAAAGCAAACTACAGATTAAGAACACAAGCTTGAATCCAATCAATAAACTTGTGATAATGTGGAATAGAAACTGGCAACGGATTCTATGTAAGCTTTTTCCATATCTATGTTGATTACCATAAGACTATGAGATCTCGAAGCTCTAAAAATAGAGTGCATAACTTTTTGAGCAAGAATACTATTTGAGGTTATATGATGACCCAGCACGGAAGCACCCTATTCCTCCAAAACTAGATGAGACAAGATACCTTGAAGGTGATTGACTAAAATCTTAACCACTAACTTGTGAAGGGTGTTACGTAAGCTGATGGGCCTGTAATCATTTGGAGAACAAGGATTGGACTTTTTAGGCAAGAGAATAATAATTTTTTTTTTCCAACAGTCAAGGAGGAAGTTAGTATGAAAAGATATCTTACTGCAGTAATTACATCATATTTAATCAAAGGCTGGAAATATTGAAAGAAAAAGCTGGAAAATTATTTGGTCTTGAGGCTTTGTTCAGATAAAGGCTACAAAGAGCCCCTTCAATCTCCTCCATTGACATAACTTGAGTTAACTCCTCATTCTGATGCATAGAGAGCATAAGATGAATTAAAGGATAATCCATATTACTAATATGATCATCAGCCATCCAATGATGTTTGAATTGGTGAACAAAAAGTTGAATTATAGCATTAGCATCCGCTATACATTCATTATTTTGATCATAAATATGAGAAATCTGATTTTTTTCGATGACGCAAAGTAGTGGATAAGTGGAAAAATTGAGTATTTGCATCTCTCTCTGGAAGCCAAATATTGCAAGATTTTTGTTTCCATATGATCTCTTACCTATGTAAATTATCATCATATTGAGATAATAAATTCAACATTAACTGATGCAAATTAGGAGGAAGACCACCTAAATTAGCTTCTTCAATTTGTAAATCATACAGCTGATCATATAAATGCTTATCTCGCAAGCACAGGTTGTCTAATCTTTACTTCCAACGAGTAATAGCATAAAGGACATTATGAAGTAATAGAGTTAAATGAATCCTAGGAGAATGATTATCATCGCACAACCAAGCATTTCGAACAATGTCCTTAATGTTCCCATAGGATAACCAAAACTTTTCAAATCTAAAAGGAACATTATCTCTAGAACTTTGATTGGAGATAGAAATCAATAAGGGATTTGGTTAGATGCAAAACAGGTTAGATACATGTCATTCGATTCAGAATAAAGGTCTGACCAGCCAGTTGAAATAAAAATCCTATCAATTCTTTCCCAAACTCTAGTCTACCCAAGACAATTATCATACCAAGTGAAGTGCGGACCCTAAAAGCCTAAATCAATGAGCCTAGAGGTACCAAGAAAATATTTAAAATTTCTAATTTCTCTATTAACTCTAAATGGCTTACCACCCCTTTTATTCTCAAAGTGCAAAATACAATTGAAGTCACCAGCGAGAGGAATTTCTAAAGATAGCATAGATTGCACTCGGGACAAGACATGACATTCAAAAATCGAAGTACCAGGTTTTTTGGGTCTAGGACTCCAGAAATAACTCCGAAAGCAATTTGCCTGTCAACATGCATAAAATGAACATTATCTAGGTTTTTAGCCCAGACAACAACAATACCTCCGAAAGACCCACCACAGGAATGAGACATACCTCCCATCTAGGACCAAAAACCGTTGGATTCGGGTCAAAGCCATGCCAGGTGACCAAGTTTCAAGAAATTACACAATACTAGGCCTATTCTGAAGAAGCAAAGTTTTAGCATAATTTACAAAAGGGATTTTGCAGCACCCTACAATTCCAAAGTAAAACCTTCATTTAGAAGGTAAGATGGGACATTAGGATCCTAATCTATGCTAGAAGTTGAGAAAAATACCTCAAGATTCAGTCTATAATAAGTCCAAAACGAGGTCCAAGATGACGAACGGAATCCAACGAGTCCAAGAACAGCTCAAATGGAGATCGGATGGAGGAGATGCGCACAGAAGGACGTTAGAAGCAACAGGTGTGGTCCACGGGCCAGCAGCAGGCGCAACCCAAGTGCGCGTGGGTCGGCCCATGAGCAGTGCACGGCCTAGTGCTCGGGCTCGACTCAGGTGCCCGTGCAGCCCAGCATGCGAGTTCACATGCACAGCCCACGCACGAGCGTGGCCCAGACCGTGTGGCGTACCGCAGTCCATGGGCTGGGCGGTCCATGCGGGAGCGTGTGGACCAGCAGGGCGTTTGCTGTCCGATTTCACATGGTCCACTATGGACCGACGCTGGTTTCTCGTGGTTTATGGACGTTCTTGTAAATCGATACACGATTGGATGAGTTGCAGGGGTTTGCGATCAAGATCCATCAGCCCAGGTGCTGTTTGGGTGCTATCTAGAGTCCAGAGATGGGTAGGACACGCTTTATACTCGGTTTGAAGCTTTAAGAAGGCCTATGGGCAACTGAGGTCTGGAGAGGTGGTAGCGTGATTCGGTAGAGATCTGTGGATGAACAAACATAGCAGAGGCACCGGCGGAGAGCAGAGGCAGGGCTTCAGGCAGATTGTCAGACAGTGGACAGCGGTCGCTTCAAAGAGTTTCCTAGAGAGAGCTTTTATGAGGGAAAGCTTCTTATCGAGAGAGAGGGATTAGTGTACAAGAGTTGAAGGTGTGATTTCTCTGGTAAAGTTTCTCTTTTTTCATAATGAAACTTGCATATCTAGTGGAGGCGAGCCTGTTGGCTGGTCTACATATTTGATTGTGTTTTGTTTATTTCTTTCTTCCTGTTGTAACACATGGTATCGGATTCTGCACAATAAGTGGTATTAGAGCACATGATATCACAATAATTGGTATCAGAGCTAGGTGGTACCAGGACGCAGGTTGCGATGGTGATGATTAAGATTAAAGATGGAGAAGACAAGCTCAATCAAGATAGAGATCAATAGGTTTGATGGAAAGAGTAATTTCTCCTTGTGGCAAGCGAGGGTGAAAGACGTGCTCATCCAGCAAGGGTTGATCGATGCTCTCTTGTGCGAAGAGAAGCCAATTACCATGGAAGTGCAGGATTGGAGGTGGCTCCAGATGCAGACAGTGAGTACGATCCGCTTGTACTTAGCGGATGATGTGGTGATCCATGTACTTGGCGAGATTTCTCCGATAATGATGTGGCCGAAGATCGAGGAGTTGTATATGATGAAGTCCCTCACCAACACTTTCTTCTTTTGGAGACAGTTTTACCAACTATGGATGACTGAGGGATAGAGCGTGTAGAAGGATCTTAGTCACTTTCAGAAGATCCTCACTGACATTTTTAGTGTTGGCGAGAAAGTTGAGGAGAAGACTAGAGTGTTGGTCTTGCTAGCATCGCTTCCTCTTTCGTATGAGTTCTTGATGGCTACTCTTCTAATGGAAAAGAGCACCATCAAAATGGATAAGGTCACCGTGGTGATTCTCCAGAATGAGGTTCTTAAGAGGGAGAACCCAGTTTCGAGCTTAGGCGGCAGTAGTTCAGCTTTGATGATTTCTGAAGAAGCAGGTGATGGCAGATAGAGCGACAAGAGAGCGTGACGAGGGTGGTCCAAGTCTAAGATGAAGGACTTTAGCAAGATCAGATATTATCAGTGCGACGAGTTGGGGCATCTAGCTAGAGATTGCCCATAACGAAGAGATCGGTGAGGGCTACTACAGCGACAGCCAGTAGTGAGTCAGAAGATGATGTCCTAGAGATATTTAATGAGATATCTACTTCTTTTCAGTAATAAATTTTAGATTCTGCATGCACCTATTATGTATGTTGCAGAGAGGAGCTGTTTAACTCCTTAAAGAGTAGTGAGAGTACTATTCATCTGTTGGATGAATCGAGCTGTGTGATCAGAGGCATCGATCGAGATGGTCAGTTGGAGGACACATGAAGGTGCAGTGAGGAGATTCGGAGAGGTTTGATACATATTCGATTTCAGACAGAATCTTATCTCACTGAGTAGACTGAATTTAGTCGGCTATAGGTGGAGAGCTGATGGAAGAATTCTGAAGATTTTGTGTGGCGATAGGGTGATATTGGAAGGGCAGAAGAGGACGAGAGGATATTACTACCTCATGAAAAGCCTAATGTGAGATGGAGCTTCAGGAGCCAGGGAGAGTCCGGAGTGAGGTGGAGCTCTAGGTGGAGATAAATTAGTACGAGATGTGAGACTTAGGAAGATGAGAGGTGATATTACAGGATGAAGTTTCTATTGCCGTTAGGAAGCTACCCTGAGCAGATCTCAGGTCAGGAGGAGCACAGCATATGATAGAGATGGGATCAAGCAGTCTGACTCGATCCCCATGTTATCCATCCATGATCAGCAGGCGTTTACCCAAGACATGGGGCGAGAAGATCTAGAAGCTCTCAAAGTTAGGAGAAGACCGAATAGTGAGTCAAGATGGAGATTGTTGAGAAAATACCTTGAGATTCGGTCTACAATAAGTCTAGAACGAGATCCAAGATGATGAATGGAGTACAACGAGCCCAAGAATAGCCTAAACAAAATTTGGATGGAGGAGATACATGCAGGAGGACGTCAGGAGCAGCAGGCACGGCCCACAAGCTATCGAAGGGGCTTATGAGGTGGCAGCAAGCACAGTGCACGTGGGCGCGTACAGCCCAGGTGCATGCGGGCCGGCCTGCAAACAACATGTGGCCTAGTGCACGAGTGCACGCACACAGCCTACACACGAGCGCGGCCCAAACCGCGTGGCATGCTGTGGTCCACGGGCTGGGCGATCCATGCGGGAGCACGTGGACCAGCAAGATATTTCCATCCGATTCATGCGGTCCACCATAGATTGGCACTGGTTTTCCACTGGTTTCTCACAGTTTACGGACGTTCTTGTAGATTGATGCACAATCGGATGAGCTGCGGGGTTTGCGGTCAAGACCAATGGTCCAGGTGCTATTTGGGTACTATCTGGAGTCCAGAGATGGGTAGAACACGTTTTGTACTCGGTTTGAAGTCTTTAAGAAGGCCTGTGGGCAATCGAGGCCTGGAGAGGTGGTAGCGTGATTCGATAAAGATATGTGGACGAGCAGACGCAGCAGAGGCACCAACAGAGAGCAGAGGTAGGGCTTCAGACAAACTGTCAGGCAGCAGTTAGCGATCGCTTCAGGGGATTCCTAGAGAGAGAGCTTTTATGTGGGAGAGCTTCTTATTGAGAGAGAGAGATTGGTGTACGAGAGTTGAGGATATGATCTCTTCATATAAATTTCTTTTTTTTCTAGTAAAGCTTGCATGCCCCATGGAAGCGAGCTTTTTGGCTGATCCATGTATTTGATTATATTTTATTTTATTTCTTCTTTCTTCCTACTGTAATGTATAGTACCAGATCCTGCATAACAAATGGTATTAGAGCAAATAATATCACAACACTAGTTGATATGATAACATGCACAATCAATGAATGCTTATTAGAGTCAGTCGACACCTAATGATTATTTAGAGTATAATGCAACTGATGGACAATCAATTCATGAGAATATTGATCTAACTATTCCTGATGAATCCGAGTATCTTGTTTTTCACATTTCTGTTAGATGTATACTCTAGAAGTCAATTAAACTGATACATGTAAACTTTCTAGGAGCATAATTTTATGTTGAAATATTAAAATCAATAAAATTTGATTTTTTTTTCATTCATATTGTGTTATATATCCATGAATCGTCCAAAAGATTAATAAGATGATGACACATTCTCAAGTATTAAGAATTTGAGGTATGCATTATTGATGATTAATTTTGAATTGCATCCAATTAATAGATCATCACAGGGATGGTAATTGATCCAATAAGATTGATGTATAGATTACTACTTTTAGGATAGATGAGTCTCGAGTTTACAATTTGAAGATATTTTAAGATTTGACACCTCGAGATTCGATCCACACTGAGCCCACAGCAAGGTTCGGACGATAAATGGTGTCCAACGAGCTCAAGATCAGCCCAAACGAAGTCTAGATGGAGAAAATATGCTCGAGAGAAGTCTGCAGCAGGTGGCACGGCCCATGAGGCGGCGGTCCAAAGGATTAATAAGATGATGACACATTCTCAAGTATTGAGGATTTGAGGTATGCATCATTGGTGATTAATTTCTGAATTGTACCCAATCAATGGATCATCACAAGGATGGTAATTGATCTAGTAAGATTGATATATAGATCACTACTTTTAGGATAGATGAGTTTCGAATTTACAGTACGGAGATATTTAAAATTGACACCTCGAGATTTGATCCACACTGAGCCCACAATAAGGTTCAGACGATAAATGGAGCCCAACGAGCCCAAGATCAGCCCAAACGAATCTAGATGGAGAAATATGCTCGAGAGAAGTCTGCAGTAGGTGGCATGGCACATGAGGCGGCGGAGGCCGTGGCAGAGCGAGCATGCGCGATAGCATGCGGGCCAGCCACAAGCACACGGATGCGCGGGCACGTGCAGTGCCCGACCCAGGCCCAGGCGGGCATGCGCGCGGGCACGACCCAGGCCCAGGCAAGCATGCACAGGTGCAGCCCGTATGGATCCTCGCACGGTCCACGGGAACCGCTGTGGACCAATCGGACATTTTTTGCCCGATTTCTCATGGTCCACCATAGATCGAATGCATTTTGGAGGTGATTCTCACGATCCATGATGGGTTCTTGTGGATCGATGCACGATCGGATGGTTACGGATGATTTCGATCGTGATCGAATAGTTGTCGATGGTTTCAAGGAGATCAACGGGCGTGCAGCTTGCGATTTGGCACAATCAATGGTCAGAAGTCATCCGATGTTTGATTAAACAGTGCGGATGTGTTATCGGCGTGATCCAATGATGAGAGGCATGTTTGGATGCTGGGAGGAGTTTGTATCCAATACTATTTATCTTCGAGGACCCAAAGCAGCAGCAGACCGATAGGAGCTGATAGAGAGCAGAGGCAGGGGTGCTTCAAGTAGACTGTCAGACAGCAGATAGTGGTCGCTACAAGGGTTTAGGGAGTCTTCCTAGAGAGAGCTTTTGCGAAGGAGAGCTTTTTTTGAGAGAGAGAGATTGGGTATACAAGGGTTGAGGGTGTGATCTCATCTTGTAATTTTTCTTTTCTCATAGTCAAGTTTGCATGCCCTGTAGAGATGAGACTTTTGGCTAATTCACGTATTTGATTGTGTTTCTATTTTTTTTCTTTCTGCTATGGCGCATGGTATCGAAAAAGTTCTATGGAGGTGGTGTCTTGGCTCGACATCCCTAACAAGTTGTATCAGAGCGAGGCAGTATTGGGGTGCAGGTTGCGGCGATGGTGATCAAGATTGAAGATAGAGAAGACAGACTTAATCAAGATGGAGATCAATAGGTTTAATAGAAAGAGTAATTTCTTCTTGTGGCAGGCGAGTATGAAGGACGTGCTCATCCAGCAAGGATTGATAGATGCTCTTTTGTGCGAGGAGAAGCCGACTATCATGGAGGTGCAGGATTGGAGGTGGCTAAAGATGCAGATGATGAGTACCATTCACTTATGCCTAGCGGATGGGGTGGTGATCCACGTGCTTGGCAAGACTTCTCCTACGGTTCTGTGGTCAGCTCAAAAAGTTATACATGATGAAGTCTCTCACCAATACTCTCTTCCTCTATAGGTAGTTTTACCAGTTATGGATGACTAAGGGATAGAGCGTGTAGGAGTATCTCAGTCATTTTCAGAAGATCCTCATCGACCTCCTCAATATTGATGAGAAAGTTGAGGAGAAGATCAAAACATTGGTCTCACTAGCATCACTTCTCCTTTCGTATGAGTCTTTGGTGATTGCTCTTCTAGTGGGGAAGAGCACCATCAAAATGGATGAGAGCACCGTGACGATTCTCCAAAATGAGATTCTCAAGAGGGAGAACCCAGATTCGAGCTCAGACGATAGCTTAGCTTTGGTAATTTTTGAAGGAGCAGAAGGCAGCAGACGGAGTGACAGAAGATCACGACGAGGGCGATCCAAGTCTAGGATGAGGAACTTAAGCAAAATCAGATGTCACTGATGTGACAAGTTGGGACATCTAGTCAGAGATTGCTCTCAACTCAAAGATCGGAGGAGGGCTATTGCAGCGACGGCTAGTAGCAAGTTAGAGGATGATACCCTATAGATATCGATGAGATATCTACTTCTTTTCACTAGTGAATTTTAGATTCTACATACACCTATCATGTATGTTGCAGAGAGAAGCAGTTTGACTCCATAGAGAGCAGTGATGCACTGTTTATCTATCGAATAGATCGAGCTGTAAATTCAAAGGTATCGAGACGATCAGCTAAAGGACACATGATAGTGTAGTGAGAAGATTGGAGGAGGTTCGATACATCTTCGATTTTAGATGAAATCTTATCTTATTGAGCAGACTGAATTTGAGAGGCTATAGGACGATAGCTAATGGAGAAATCCTAAAGGTATTGAATGATGATAGGGTTATTTGGAGGAAAGAAGAGGACGAGAGGACATTATTACCTGACGGGAGTCCAGTGCGAGGTGGAGCTTCAGGAGTCAGGAGGAGCCCAGAGCAAGGTGGAGCTCCAGATAGAGGTGGATCAGGCACGAGATGTGAGACTCAGGAGGATAAGAGGTGATATCGCAAGGTGAGATTTCTATTACTGTAGGATGGTACCCCAAGCAAATCTCAGCTCAGGAGGAGTACAGCATACGATGGAGATGGGATCGAGCAGTCTAACTCAACTCTCATATTTGTCCATCTATGATCAGTAGGCGATTGCCCAGGGCATGAGGACGAGGAGATCCAGAAGCTCTCAGAGTTAGGAAGAGGTCGAATGTCGAGTCCAGATAGAATTGTTAGAATTTGATGTCTCAAGATTCGATCCACACTAAGCCCACAGTAAGATTCATGATGATAAACGAAGTCTAACGTGCCTAAGATCAGTCCAAACGGAGTTCAGATGGAGAAGATACACTCGAGAGAAGTTCAAAGTAGGTGGCATGATCCACGGGGTGATGGAGGCCATGGTAGAGCAAGCATGCGTGCGGCGCACAGGCCAACCATGAGTGTGTGGCCCAGTGCACAGATGTCAGGGTGCGTGTAGTGTATGGCCCAGGCCCAGGCAGGTGTGCGCATGGGCACATGGATCCTCACATAATCCATGGGTGGTGCAAGGACCGACGGTCTATGGGGATTGCTGTGGATCGATTGGGCATTTCTCGCTCGATTTTCATGGTCCACCATGGACCAAACATGTTTCGAAGGTGATTCTTATGGTTCACGATAGGTTCTCATGGATCGATGTACGATTGGATGGCTATGGATGATTTCGATCACGATCGGATAGTTGTTGGCAGTTTCAGGGAGATCAGCGGGTGTGCAGCGCGCAATCTGATGGGATCCAATGGCTAGAAGTCATCCGATGTTTGATCAAACGGTGCGAAAGTGTTGCAGGGCATGATCCAACGATGAGAGGCATGTTTGGATGCTGGGAGGAGTTTGTCTCCAATACTGTTTAGATTTTAGGGCCTTTATAAGGCCATGTAGGCAAAACAATAGAGAGGGTAGCGCGGCATCATGTGTTTGACCAAAGACTCAGAGCAACAGCAGATCGAGAGGAGCTGACAGAGAGCAGAGGCAGGGGTGCTTCAGACAGACTATTAGGTAGTAGACAACGGTCGCTTCAGGGGTTCAGGAGATCTTCCTAGAGAGAAAGCTTTTGCGAGGGAGAGCTTCTTATGAGAGAGAGAGGTTGGGTGTATGAGGGTTGAGGGTATGATCTCCTTTTATAATTTTTTTTCTCATAGTGAAGCTTGCATGCCTCTTGGAGGCGAACTTTTTGGCCGATCCACATATTTGATTGTATTTCTGTTTTATTTCTTCTTTCTTCCTACTGCGATATATGGTATCGAAAAGGTTCTATGGAGGTGGTGTCTTAGCCAGACATCTCTAATAGATATTAGAGTGAGAGTGTAGGTAGTTGTTATAGAACAAAGATACCGAGCGTGATCATTATGAGAAATCACTTGGATGGCTATCCACTCATCAATGACTTGCTTGATGTTATAGTTGTATGACTGTCTTTTGATTTAAGGTACCTCGACTGTTCATAATAAAGTTGCTATAGTTTGACTGTACATACACTTGATCCCTAGCCATATGGGTCCTTGTGGTATATACTGGTTGTAGTAGATTCATTATATGAATAGGATGCGCACTAAGATGGAATCTATCATCCTTGGTAGACAAAAAAGATGGTCTTATATAATTTATAAGATTGAGTTCAGAAGATCTTGAGCAGGACAGTGTGAATAGTAGAAAAGATTTTCTATATACTTCACATCAGGAACTTAAGTCAAGTAAATTTTATATATGACAGATATTGTGGTTTGATAAGTAATCCATGACCTTCATCTTATCAGGACCTATGATAGAATGACTGTATCACATGCTAACTATACCTAAATGTTCATCCTATTCTATTCTATTGATCTACCATCGTATGCTGTTAGGTGTCACTGGTAGATTGTGGGGATCATAAGAATTATCAGATGATTCTTATTAGGAAGAATTGAAAGTGTTCCAATCTATTGAAAGGAGTTTCAATATTAGTGTGATAGAGATCTCAACATATCTCATTATCAGATAGAATAGAACCTATGGGATTACACACATAAAGATATTGAAACTAATCAGATGATTAGATAATGATTATGAATCATTATAGGATCCAAATTAACAACGTAATTGATAATTGGACTAACTTATAATTGTTACAAGTAACAAGAACTTACTTGCTAATAGTTAGCAAAGTTCGAGGAAGATTAATGTGCAAATATTACATGCATATCTTAATTTGATTGGATTAAATTAATTATGGCTGAATTTAAGTTGAATCAAATAGGGATTTGGGTTCAATTAAATTTGGATCAAGACTTGGGTCAATTGAAGCTTAGGTCACATGTATCCAAAAGGATTTGGGTGCATCAATTGTATGATAATTAAACCTAACCTCCTTGTCTTATTTGGACTAAACTTTGATCAGTCAAGGAAGGCCCACACTCTAAGGGTTTTCTTGTATGAAACCCTAGGTGCCACAATAAGGGAGCAGATTAGGGAAGGTATGGGGCAGCACCATTAGGGTTTTAAAATCCTAGCCATCCAAGCTAAAGTAGGAAACTTTTTGGCCGAATTATATGGGACGGCAACATTGGGAGTCTCTCTTTAATAACCCTAGGTGCCAGTCCTCTTTGGAAAAAGAGATTTTTTTCATGAAAGGTGGGGCAGCACCCTAGGGCTTTGAGCCTATAAAAGGGTGGCCATGCCCTAAGGGTGCATAGCATCCCAATGCCCCAAAGATGTTCTCCCCAGCCCCAAGGCTGCTGCCCAATCTCTCTCCTTCTTCTTCTCCACGCCCAAGGACTTCTCCCTCTTCCCTCTTGGCTTCTGAAATTTAGAATTTCAGCAAAAAGGAATCTCAAGGAAGCCATCGTCCTGTTGTAGTTCTCAAGGAGTTGAAAATCCTCTACCATCAAGTAAAGGTTCTGCAAAGGAGCTAGCACCCTGGAGAATCAAAAAGTTGCTGATTGTCTTCATCTCTGTGTAGATACCTGTGGAGGCTAGGCACTTGCCTGGCAATAAGAAAAAGAACCAATCCATGTTCTATAGTTGTAGAGTTCATCTACCCGCACAAAGGTATGAAAGAAAAGTTAATTTTCTTATTCTTCAATTCTTTTCTCCTCTGTATATTGGGATCTTGGAGATAGATTTTCTCTTTCACATGAAAGGTTGGGTAGTTAAGTTTTATTTTCACTGTGTTGATGGAATATATTATATCTCTTTCTTTCTTTCTAACTCTACCGAATTAATATGATTAATTAAAAGCATATGAAGTTATTTTAATTAATATGATTAGTAAAATTCATGCGATAAATCTAAAATTTCATTTAAGTGGTATCAGAGCCACCTTTGTACATAAGAAAAAGAACTATCTAGATACCTAAATCAAAAGGGTTATACTTTTACATATGAGATGTGAAATAAAAAATCCTAATAAATAAAATCTATTTATTTTGAATATGGGATATTCATGAAACTAATAAATATATTTATTAGTAACTGGATTAATCTTAGATCATCCTGACATAAGGTTGTATTGGCATAATGGACGTTATGTTGAAAGGTTGTCCTAAGATGAGAAAAAATGAGAGCCTCAAATCAAAGTCACCTTTGTACATAAGAAAAGATTTGATTAAATAAAATCTATTTTATTTGGATTATGAGATAATCATGTTGTGTCTTTCATAGATACGTGTATTAATCACCATGAATCACTACAACCCTTCTAGTAGGGCTGTATCATGAATACACATCAAGATGGTTTGCAATATTGCAATCTGCAGTGGAAAACCAAATGTCAAATCTAATTTGAAATAGGTTGACCTATTGGTATCTAAAAAAAATATGTTTAAGAAAGGTGGTTACTTAATTAAGACTGTTCCATATGCACGGGGAGCCTCCACCAATCTTGCATTTATCTGGCTAGTCTGGTTGATCAAATTTTATTTTGGAGTGCTTAGTATTGAGTTCACTACATTTACTTTGTACCATGAGTCTGATTTTGGTGAACCAAACTAGGATCTCTCAAGTAGATCCATTAATTATGGATTTATATTGGATATAAATAATAATTAAAATAAGAGATTTAAATTAAATCTTCTTATAGATATTAAATCGAGCGGTCATCCATCGTTGTAGATGTGTGGGTGCTCTACTGATGTTGATTATTCTCAACTGGATACGGTGGTTCAGTTGCATTAGAAAGCACAAACATTCTATTAACATGAGATATTGTGGGATGGAGATGGGGTTGGACTTAATAACTTTCAGATAAGGGATCCAATGATAACTTTATTATGCAAGAATGGTGGGTCTGATTTAACTAAAGAATGAGATCAATAACTATCAAGGTAAGACCTACAGAACTTAGAGATTGAAGATCACTACAAGATGCTTGAGAAGTATTGGACAAGAGTTGTTGACTCATAGGTTGACACATCCTAATAACTGTCAGGTGAGATGGTGTATTAATTAGTGAGACTATAATACCCACTTGAAATCCTAATCGTGAAGAGATTTTGTTCTCCACTCAAAGAGCATGAAAGATTCGAGGAAATAGTGAGAGTCGAGTTTATTTTAAAATAAAATTTTAAGATAAACTAAGTCAAATACAAAAGTCTAACTAGAATCTTCTTCTCCCTATAAAAAATATTTGCCTCCAATCCTCTCACCCGTATACTTGAAACCAACCATCTAACTGGTTTAAATTACAAAGACTGGCTCTAGAACTTAAAATTATTTTAGTTTCAAGAAGCTGAGCTATATTATGGATCAGAATATCCCTGTGTTATCAGCCCATCCAACTGCTGACCAAAAGGCAACATATGAAAAGTGGGCGAAGGATGACAATAAGGTTCGGAGCTATGCATTGACATCCATGTCAAATGAACTCCAACGACAGCATGAGGATATAAAAACTGTTAAGGCCATGCTTGATCACCTTAAGGAGTTGTATGCTGAACAGAATCTATTAGTGCGCTATGAAGTGTCCAAGAGACTCTTCAAGGCAAAAATGTGCGAAGGACAATCTATCCACGATCATTGTTTAACAATGATAAAAATTTTGAGAAGCTTGAGAAGCTTGAAATGGTTATGGATAAGGAATTGCAAGTTGATCTGATCCTTTAATCCCTCTCTGACTCGTATGGGCAATTTATACTAAACTACCATATGAAGAAAATCGACTGCACCAAGGTTGAACTATTGAACATGCTAGTAACCACCGAAGGGATTTTGAAGAGTTTAAGAGGTACTGTTCTTACTATCGAGCGAACTTCATTATCCAAGAAAAAGTCTACTTGAAAGAAGAAGAAGTCTGTCAAGAAGCAAAAGACTAGGAACAAGCCAAAGAAGAAAGCTACTAAAAAGAAGGCCACAGATAAGGAAAGTGCTTCTACTGTAACTCTGATGCCCATTGGAAGAGGAGTTGTCCTGTCTATCTAGATAGCCTGAAGATCAAGAAAGATAATGCACCTTTAGAAGATATGTTGGATCTACTAGTAATTAAAACTAACCTTATGATTTCTTTATTTTCAGTTGGGTCATAGACTCTGGTTTTAGTACTCATTTATGCACTTCAATGTAGGATTTTGAGGACAGTAGAAGGCTAATGAAAGGTGAAATAATTTTGATAATCGAAAATAGAGCAAGAGTTACTGTTGTGGCCGTGGGTACCTATCCTCTGCGATTACCGTTTGAACATAGTTTATTACTTAAGAACTGCTATTTTGTACCTACTGCAAGTAGGAATTTGATTTCTGTTTCAACTTTAGCATAGGATAATTATGCATTCAATTTCAATAAAGACTACTATACCATTATTTGAAATAAATAGTTGGATGTGGTCTTATGATTGACAGTCTCTGTCATGTGCATATAGATGTATCTGTGAATGTACCTGAGCAAGTAGTGAATGCCATAAGATCTAAGAGACCAAGAGATAAAATAAACCTCAAGTATATATGGTACCTTAGGCTAGATCATATAGGAGAAGAAAGGATTAACAGATTGAAGAAAGATGGGCTCTTGGGCTCACTGACTACTGAGTCATATTCAATCTATAAATCTTGTCTTCAAGAAAAATGATCAAGCTATCCTTTGTGGGACAAGAAAAAAGATCACTAAGATACTTATCCTGGTACACACTGATGTATGCGGTCTATTTGATGTACTGGCCAGAGAAGGTTATCTCTACTTCATCATCTTTATCGATGATTATTCACGGTATAAGTATGTGTATCTTATGAAACACAAATTTGAAGCCTTTAAAAGGTTCAAAAAATTTAGATGTGAAGTGGAGAAGCAGACCAAAAAATCCTATAGGTATTTCGATCAGATCGAGGAGGTGAATACCTAAATAAAAATTTTTGAGTTATCTCAAAAAAAATGGTATAGTCTCACAATAGACTCCATCTGGAATACCTCAACTCAATGAAATTTTAAAATGAAGAAATCGAACCCTATTGGATATAATTCTATCTATGATGAGCTTCACTGATCTTTTTTATTCTTTAGGGATATGCTTTACTTACTGCTAATTATTTAGTGAATAAAATTTTCTCTAAGTTTGTTCTTACCACACCATATGAAATGTGGCATGATAAGAATTAAGTCTCGATCATCTTAGGATTTGGAGATATCCAGTCCATGTCAAACGATAACAGACAGATAAGTTAGAGGCAAGGTCTATGTGAGCTCATTTCATAGGATATTTAAAAGAATCTCTAGGATACTACTTTTACTTCTCAAAGGATCATAGTGTGATTGTGAGCTAACATACTATCTTCCTGAAAAATAGTTTATCCAAAGTCGAAGTAGTCGGAGGTAAGTTGGGCTTAACAAAAAGACTTTGAAGAGCAACGAGTCATGGAACCCATTGAACCTGTTCAAATTGAGCTAGTACACATAGCTCCTTCTCCACCTCGAAGATCAAGTAGAATTTTTCATCCTTATAAAGGTACTTAGGTATTATTTAGAGAAAGTAAAGAAAATGTTCCTCATAGAAATAAAAACATAGAGATGAACCCATGACCTACGATGAGGTGATATTAGACATCGATTTCGAGAAATGGTTAGAAGCCATGAAGTTAAAATTGACTCAATGCAGTCTAAGTCTGGACCTTAGTAGATCTACTAGAAGGTATAGTACTTATTGGATGTAAATAGATTTATAAGAGAAATATAGGTTCGGATGGAAAGGTAGATACTTTTAAGGCAAGGCTTGTAGCTAAAGATTATAGTCAATGCAAAGGTATTGACTATCAGGATACTATTCGCTAGTAGCTATGCTGAAGTTCATTCGAACATTACTTATAATTACAGTATCTTTTGATTATGAGATATGACAGATGGATATTAAAACTGCTTTTCTAAATGGATATCTTGAGGAAGATATCTATATAGAACAGTCTCAAGATTTACTTTCAGTTATGGAGATCACAAAGTCTACAAATTATAAAGATCTATTTATAGACTCAAGCAAGCATCTCAGAGTTGGAATACTCATTTCAATAATACGGTCAAATCATTTGAGTTTATCAAGAACGAAGAAAAATTGTGTTTACAAAAAGGTCAATGGGAGTGTTATCACATTTTTGGTACTGTATGTGGATGCTATCCTTCTAGTTGGAAATGATGTTCCATGCTGACTTCGGTTAAGATTTAGTTATCAAAAGAATTCTCCATAAAAGATCTTGGAGAAGCATCCTACATTTTGAAGATAAAGATCTATAGAGATAGACCTAGAAGAATGCTAGGACTTTTACATAAGATGTATATAGAGAAGGTGCTAAAGAGGTTCAGCATAGAAAACTCCAAGAGGAGACTTCTGTCCTTCAGACATGGAGTTCATCTCTCCAAGAAGATGTGCCCCAACACATCTGAAGAGATACAATACACGAGTAAGATCTCTTATGCTTTAACTATGGAGAGTCTCATATATGTCATACTATGTACACGATCTGATTTAGCTCATACTCTAAGTGTTACAAGCAGATATCAGTCAAATCTAGACAAAGATCACTGGATAGCTGTGAAGAATATACTTAAATACTTGAGAAAGACTAAAGATATGTTCTTAATCTTTAAAGGATGAGAGTTGAGGGTACAGAGATACACAGACTCAGACTTTATGTTTAATACTGATGATAGAAAGTTTACATCAAGATATGCATTCATTTGCAGCAGTAATGCAGTAAATTGAAAGAGTTTCAAACAACCGATCATTGTAGATTCCACCATGAAGATCGAGGATATTGTCGCTTTTGAGGTTGCTAAGGAAGCCTTCTGGTTCAAGAAGTTCATTGTGGTGCTGGATGTAATATCATCGGATATCGCACCACTCTACTACGATAATAATGGTGCCATAGCCTGACTAAGAAACTCAGATCTCACTATAGGTCCAGACATATAGAGCGATGATTTCATCTGATTTGCAAGTACCTCGAAAGGAATATATTGAGATGTAAAGAGTAGACTCCACAGACAATGTGGCAGACCCACTGACTAAACTGCTGAGCCAATAAAAAATTGAAGCCCATCTTGAGAAGATGGCACTTAGGTACATGACCAATTGACTTTAGCACAAGTAGGAGATTGTTAGATGTATGTCCTAGAAGCCAATAAGCTGATACATATAAATTTTTAGAATATAATTTATATTAAATATTAAATTAATAAATTAGATTATTTTTTCATTCATTTGTGTTATATGTTCATGAATCATCCAAGGGATTAATAAGACAATGATACATATTCTCAAGTATTGAGAATTTGAAACATATGTCATTGATGGTTAATTTTTGAATTACTCGCAATCAATGGATCATCATAGAGATGATGATTGATCTGATAAAATTGATGTATGGATTTTGTTTCTTTAGGATAGACGAGTTTCAAGTCTACAGTGTGGGATACTAGAGCGAGAGTACAGGTGGTTGTTATAGAATAAGGGTATCAAACGTGATCATTATGAGAAGTCACTTAAATGGCTACCCACTCATCAGTGACTTGCTCGATGCTATAGTTGTATGATTAGCCCTTTGACCTGAGGTATCTTGACTGTTCATAATGAGGCTACTATTGTTTGACCATACATACACTTGGTCCTCAGCCATATGGGTTCTTGCGATACATGTTGGTTGTAGTAGATTCATTATAGGAATATGATGTACATCAAGATGGAACCTATCATCCTTGGTAGGCAAGAAAGATGGTCCTATATGATTTATAAGATTGAATTCAGAAGATCTTGATCAGGACAGTGTGAATAGTGAAAAAAAATTTATATACTTCACATCAGGAACTCAAGTCAAGTAATTTTATATATAACAGATATTATGGTTTGACAAGTAATCCATAACCTCCATCTTGTTGGAACCTATGATAGAAGGATTGTATTACACGCTAACTATATCTAGAGGTTCATCCTATTTCATTCTGCTGGCCTACCATCATATATTGCTAGATGTCACTGATGGATTATCGAGACCATGAGAATCATCAGATGATTCTTATTAGAAAGAATTGAAAGTGTTCTAATCTATTGAAAGAAGTTTTAATATTAGTGTGATAGAGATCTTAACATATCTTACTACCAGTAGAATAGAATCTATGAGATCACACACATAAAGATATTGAAACTAATCAGATAATTAGATGATGATTATGAATTATTACAGGATCCAAATTAACAATATAATTGATAATTGGACTAACTTATAATTGTTACAAGTAGCAAAAACTTACTTGCTAATAGTTAGCAAAGTTCGAGGAAGATTAATGTGTAAATATTGCATATCTTAATTTGATTGGATCAAATTAATTATGGCTGAATTTAAGTTGAATCAAATAGGGATTTGGTTAATTAAATTTGGATCAAGACTTGGGTCAATTGAAGCTTAGGTCACATGCACCAAAGAGTTGGGACGCATCAATTGTATGACAATTAAACCTAGCCTCCTTGTCTTATTTGGACTAGACTTTGACCAGTCAAGGAAGGCCCACACTCTAAGAGTTTTCTTGTATGAAACCCTAGGCGCCATAATAAGGAAGTAGATTAGGGAAGGTATGGGTAGCACCATTAGGGTTTTTGAAACCCTAGCCACCCAAGCCAAAGTAGGAAACTTTTTGACTAAATTATATGGGACGGCAACATTGGAAGTCTCTCTCCAACAACCTTAGGTGCCAGTCCTCTTTGAAAAAAGAGATTTTTTTCATGAAAGGTGGGGCGACACCCTAGGGCTTTGAGCCTATAAAAGGATGGCCATGCCCCAAGGGTGCATAGCATCCCAATGCCCCAAAAATTTTCTCCCTAGACCTAAGGCTACCACCCCATCTCTCTTCTCCTTCCTCTCCACGTCTAAGGGCTTCTTCCTCTTCTCTC
>KE504757.1:646333-661996 GCA_000441515.1 Elaeis oleifera | reverse complement strand
TCTCTCTTCTCCTTCCTCTCCACGTCTAAGGGCTTCTTCCTCTTCTCTCTTGCCTCCTGAAATTCAGAATTTCAGCAAAAGAAAATCTCAAGGAAACCATCATCCTGTTGTAGGTTTTAAAGAGTTGAGAGCCTTCTGCCATCAAGCAAAGGTTCTGCAAAAGAGCTAGGATCCCGAGAAATCAAGAAGTTGCTGATTGTCTTCATCTCTATGTGGATATCCATAGAAGTCAGGTACTTGGCTATAAGAAAAAAAATCAATCCCCATTCTACAGTTGCGGAGTTCATCTACCTGTGCAAAGGTGTGAAAAGAAATGTTATTTTTCTTATTCTTCAATTCCTTTCTCCTCTATACATTGGGATCTTGGGGATAGGTCTTCTCTTTCACATGAAGGGTGGTAGTTAATTTTATTTTCACTATGCTGATGGAATAGATTAAATCTCTTTCTCTCTTTTCAACTCTGCCTAATTAATATGATTAATTAAAGCATATAAAGTTATTTAATTAGTGTGATTAATTAAATATGTGAGAGAACCTAAAATTTTCTTTAACTTCTTCTTAGATGGCACATCTTGCTTATCCAAGCCTAAAGATTGAACCTAGAAGTTCCCACTTTTTTCCAAACCTTGACAACCTCCCCTTTGTGTCAGGATGAAGACTCAGCATTGCCAATCCTATCATGGTACCTAGCTAGAGACTCCCTATCTTCTAATAATAGCTTTGCCTAAGGTGGAGAGCTAGCTCCTAGAGAAGACTAAGTGGTTTGATTTTTTTGGATGATTGCTTCCTCTTTGCCTTTTTTTTCCAACTAGAATTAGCAGCCTAAGTCGAGATGCACTATAAGAGATAAGACAAGTAGCTACGCAAACAAAGCATAGCTAAATTTAAAAAAGCACCACAAAAAATAACTACCAATGTAAAAAGCATCGGCAATAGGGGGTCGTTGATTCCATTTGTCGATACTTATTTTTAATGTTGGTAAATATTTAGTTTTATCGATACTTAACTAAAGCATAGTTAGTTACATTTACCTATGCAAAAAGAAAGCATCGGCAATAGCCAATTTAGCTATGCTTAAAAAGTGTTGGCAAATATATATTTAGCGATGCGAAAATTTTATTGCAAAAAGTTTCAATTTACTTACGTTTATCAAGCATCGTCAAATGTATTTTTGGCGATGCTAATTTTATGTTGTCAGATATTATTCGCAGCGCCACTTTAGCATGGAAAAATATTAAGTAGCATCGAAAAAATGTATATTGGAATCGGAGCTAATATCGTCATTTAGCGATGCTTATTTTACCTACATTTATTTTCATCGCTAATATTATATTTAGCGACACAAACTAAGCATAGACAAAATAGCGATGCTAATTAACGTCGGTAATTATAGTTAGCATCGCTAATGGTGGCACGTCCGACATCCCGACATGCTCTTTGATGACATAAATAGATATTTATCGTTGATTACTAGCATTGCCAAAGACCTTCACCAATGTTTATTTTACGTCGCCATTTAGCGATGCTAATTAGTATCGGTAAATATTTATAGCATCGCTAATGGTGGCACATCCGGCACCTCAGCACGTTCTTTGGTGATGCAACATTTTATTTATCAATGCTAATTAAGTTGCTAAAGATTTTTACCTATGCTTCTCTTGCATTGCTAATTATTCTTTTATAAAAAAATAATTACTTTCATGATAATTTTTTATAATTTTTTCTGTAAACCTATACACAAACAAATATATATAATGTACACTATCTTTTTCATTCACACATATGTCAGAATCAAATTCATTTTACTTTAACAATAATATATATATATATATATATGTATATATATCAAATATTGTGTTCATTTTTATGACTGCACATGTAACAAAACAAGTATATATACAATCATATAAAATATCATATAAAATATATACATCCATACAAATAAAACTCCACATGCCAGGCTGTATCGCAGATCTGCAATAGAATAAAAAATTAAGTTAGCAAACTAATTATTTATTAAATGATAAAAATATATTGATTAAAAATAATATAAAATAATATCGATCATAGGAGGATGCCCAATGTCATCTCAATGGAGTCATCATCATAGGCATCAGCAGGGACGTCGGGAGGTGGTGGGGAGGCATTCGGTGAACTAACTCATCGAGCTTTGTTCCACATGCTGCAAGCTGGGACTTAAGCTCAACATTGTCACGCTGTAGGGCCGCTATGTCCTTCTGTGATCAACGGTGCTCCTCC
This sequence comes from Elaeis oleifera, assembly GCA_000441515.1. Classification (NCBI taxonomy): domain Eukaryota; kingdom Viridiplantae; phylum Streptophyta; class Magnoliopsida; order Arecales; family Arecaceae; genus Elaeis; species Elaeis oleifera. The sequence goes on along the minus strand of KE504757.1, from coordinate 659,737 downwards.
TCAGCTCGAGCCATCTCCTCCTCATGTCTCGTCTCCGTCTCACAGAGACAAGCATCATAAGAACATGTGATGCTCTAGAGGAGCTGAGGGCCACAACCATATATCCCAATCCCGTAATATAACTGAATTTTCTACTAAGCACCTCATCACAGATATCGTCATCTATGGATGGACTGGAGCCCTTAGCGACGGGCTGGGATCGTATATCCATCATCCGCTTCTAATTAAAGAAAAAATAAATGTAATCAAAAGTCTAAACTTCATAATGAAATTGAAATATAGAACTTAATCAATTAATACTTACATACTTCTCTCTAGGCCCAGGAAGCCACTCCCCCATCGTCTGGCGATGGGTCCTCTGGTAGATGTCAATCCATCCGGATAGTTGTCCTATCTCGATGTCCTTCTAAAATTTATGAATGTAAGTATACAAACATACATATATTCTAAAAAATCATTAGAGATATATGTATGTATACTTACTAGCTCATACTGATGCTGTGCTAATGACTTCGATCTACCACAATGCATCACCATGAGCCTCGATCGATTTTGTGCATTCTTTTTGCAAAAGGCCTAATAAGCAAATGCATTCAAGATATTAGTGAACATATAATACCACATTAATTCAATAATTTATAATTTTATTATATATAATAGTTATATCGATATGTAGGATCCTCATACTTGTTGCAAAGGAGATCCCAATAGGGGCATGAAACATTCCTGTGGGGTGTCTCACATGCCGCCATTGCCCCATGTGCATTGGAGACTTCCTTCCAGTGGCTATGGCGGTCATATCTGAATCTCTTAAGCAATCTCCTCATATGCCTAAGGATAGCCTCCCACATATATGGGGTATCAATCCCCTCGATATCAAAGTCGTGCTGTACAAATAATATATAACATATAAGATTTTAAAAAATAAAGTTAAGTACTTGTCAAATTACATATAAATAAATAGAAAGATCTGTATTTAAAAATATAATATAATTTATATTTAGTTATCAATAAATGATCGAGGAGGATCTGCTTCTGTGGCCTCAAAACTCTCCGTCATTCGAATATCGTCAGGGGAGCGTACGCTTGAACAATAATGCCAACCTCGCATACGTATGGATCCCTGATGTAGCGCTGAACTGGCATGACATATCTCGATGGGATAATAACCTTCATCCTCTCTTTGGGATGTGCCCTCCTCCACTCCTCCAACTTCTTATTTCTGGCGGCTTTATGAGTCCGCCTAATGACAGTATCAGCTATAGTAAAATAAAGTTTAAAATCAGTCATTTATACATGATAAAATTTAAATAAATTAAATATAAAAATTATAATATATAAAATCAATCTGTCATGGCAGGAGATGATATGTCTGCTTCGATAGCCATGTGCTGAGATGAGGAGGTACCGACATCTCAGTGTGGGTCCCTCCCGTCAAATGGTCCTCCTGATCATATAACATAAAATCAGTTATTTATATATGATCAAAAATTAAATAAATTAAATATAAAAATTATAATACATAAAATCAACCTATCATGGCAGGCGATGATGTGCCTGCCTCTGGATGAGTCGACTGCTGCTCAGATGGAAACGTTCCGACATCTCTATGTGGCCCTCTCCGCTCAGATGGTCCTCCTAGTGGCATAGCTTAAAATCAGTTATTTATACATGATAAAAAATAAAATAAATTAAATATAAATATAATAATATGTAAATCAATCTGTCGTTGCAGGAGATGATGTGGCTGCCTCATCTCTAGACCTATGGTTCCCGACCCGGATCTCGGACCTATGGTCCTATGCAATACAATTTTATAAAATAAACACCTAATTAATCAGTTAAATTAACAAGTAATTATAAATATAAGATCATCAATAACAAGAGCTCATATGCATTAAAATTCATTAGAGGATTCGGCTAATCATAATAAAACACAGGGACTAAATAACTAAAAGCATTAAATTATAACAAGCAAAAGTAACGTGCATTAAACAATAAAGACTAAACATAACCTAATGAAGTAAATCGGGTTTAGATTTTAGGTTTGAAACTCAAAACCCGAAACCCGTTAATACTTCTCCTTCCAGCCCTGCGGCACCCATTTGGCCCTAAAAATGGGCCAGACCATATGGGCCAGCCCATTTGGCTCATGGGCTGTGTCGGGCTAGCCTATTCACCTCGTGGGCCGACCCCTCCTGTCAGTGCCCCCCTTATATTTTTCAAAATTATTTTTTTAAAAATAATATTTTATCATTATTTAAAATCTAACTATTTCATTACAAAAATAATTTATTTTAGATATTTTAGATATTTATTTTATTTTATTTATCATTATTATTTTTAATACTTATTATTATTTTAATATTTATTATTTTATTAAAAATTATTAATTTTAAAAATAATTTTAAAATTAATTCTTTATTTTTTCCTTCTTTCCTTCCCCTATATGCCACAACCCCCCAACCTGGCCACTTCGCCCGGCCCCCGATGGTTCACCCGATCCCAACGGCCATCCCCTCCCCCTGAGCCCTGACGGTTCGCCCCCAGCCTCCGCACGGCTAGCCCCCTCTCCTCCCCCCGAGCCCCAGTGGCCGTATGCAAGAACACAAAACCACCCCCCAGTCCTCCATCCCCGACCCTAGTGGCCGTCCCCTCCCTTCGGGCCCTAGCGGTCCACCCCGAGCCTCCGCGCGACAAGGCCCCTCCCTCCCCTCGGGCCTCGATGGCTGTCTGTGGGAACACAAACCACCCACCGATCCTCCGCCCCAACCCCGATGGCCGTCCCACCCCTCAAGCCTCGGCGGTCCGTTCCTCCCTTAGGCCCGACGGCCGTCTGTGGGAACACAAAACCATCCTGCTCGGTCCTTCACCCTCGACCCCAGTGGCCGTCCCTCCCCCCAGGCCCCGACGGTCCGCTCCTCTCTCCCCCCCACCGCTCCTCCCTTCCCCGTGGAGCCAAAAAAATTACCTTTGACAGTCGGCGATGGCAGCAGCAGTGGCGGCGGTTGTGACGACTAACGTCGGTGATCACCGACGATTAGAGCGGCGACAGCCGAAGGAGAGGGAGGGAGAGAGGGAAATGGGGGTTGGAGTGGTGGTTCGATGGGGAAATTTGATTCGGAGGAGGGTGGGGGTGAGAGACGAAATTAATGTGCGGAGGAAATGGATTCGACAGGATATTTTTTATTCGAAACTATTTATCAACATAAATTTTGCATCGAAAATAATACCTAATTATTGATGTAAATTTTAACATCAGTAAATAGGATATTTGCCTATGCTAAATTTATGTTGGTAAATATTTTACCAAAATTAAAAATTAATAAAAAAATAAAATCTTTGCCGATACTAATTTAGCATTGAAAATTATCCTAATTATTTACGTAAGATATAAGTGTAGGCAATTACATTATTACCTACACAAATTTTGCATCAAAAATATTTTTTATTTAATTTTTTATTTTTGCAAATGATTTATCGTTATCTAAATAGTTGATATAATTTAAATTTAAAGTCCATCTTCACCATTCATTATCGAAATAATTATTGTTAGAGTATCGTCATAAAAGACCACCTTGATCCGATAGTCCTAGCTATCTCGATTAATAAAATTTGATTTCAACGTTCACAAACGATCGTATGATGATCTGATAGATAGAAACTATCAATGAGTTTAAAAAATTACAACGATAATTTCAGTGATATTTGTAGAATACTATCAAAATTTCACTTCAATTAGACATCATTATCATAGTCAATTTAGCATGGGATGATTTCGATCATTAAATAAAAATGAGTGATCAAAAAGCTAAACGGTGTCCGATTAAGATAATTTTTAGATGAATGATCTTTTCTACTACTTTCATTATTTGTACAGTGATGATCATAAAATCTAAATCTCACATATATGAACCATCTACATTAAGCAGTTCTTACAAAAGCACAAGTATAATTACTTAAGAACTTTAAGAATGAATATCAAGAGGTATATAGTTTTGGATTGTTCATATATGTGCGGTTTGAATTTTATGATTACCACCATACAAACAATCAAAGTAATAGCAAAAATTATTTATCTAAAAATTATCTTATAATCAGATGCTGTTTGGTCTTTTGATCACTCATTTTTCATTCAACAGTCAAAATTATTTCATATTAAATGGATTATGATAATGATATCTGATTGAAGTGAAATTTTGATAGTATGCTACAAATATCATCGAGATCATCGTTCCAAATTTTCAGACCCATCGCTAGTCTGTATCTATCAGATCATCGTGCGATTGTTCATGACCATTAAAATCAAATTTTATTGATTGATATAGCTAGAGCTACCGAATTGAGGTGGACTTTTGTGACGATACTCTAATGATAATTATTTAGATAATGAATAGTGAAGATGAACTTTAAATTTAAAATTATATCGATAAATATTATGAAAAAATAATTAAAAAAATTATTTGCCAATGCAAAATTGAAGCATAGAAAATTAGCATTATTGCCGACACAACTTTTGCATTGACAAATTATTTTTTTAATTAATTTTTTATTTGATAAATATTTTTGATGTAAAATTTTCGTAAGCAATAAGGTCTAATTTCTATCCTTCAGTCATGCGTAGGTAGTTAGATTAATTACCGACGCTAACTTTGCATCAGTAAATAATTTATTTTTATTACTTTTATTTTATAAGATATTTACTGATATAAAATTAACATCAAAAATTAGTCTAATTATCTACGTAGGAGTGAAGCATAGGCAATTAGGCCTTATTACCTATGCAAATTTTATATCAGTAAATATTTTATTTTTAATTAATTTTTATTTAAAAATATTATCGATATAATATTTGCATAGATAATAAAGCCTAATTGCCTATGCTACCCTCTTGCATAGGTAATTAAAAAGTTGACGATGCTAATTTAACATTGGTAAACAGTTTTACTTTTTATTAATTTTTTTATTTTCATAAACTATTTTTTGACTCTAATTTTGCATCGATAATTATTCTAATTACCTATGCAGGTGTAAAATATAGACAATTAGGACTTACTGCCTATGTAATATTTGCGTAGGCAAATATTTTTTTAATTAATCTTTTAATTTTGAAAAAATATTTTTCAATGCAAAATTTGCATAGGCAATAAATCCTAATTGCCTATGTTTTCCTCTTGCGCAGATAATTAGAGTAATTACCAATGTAAAATTTTACGTCAGCAAATGGTTTACTTTTATTAATTTTTATTTTATAAAATATTTATCGATGCTAATTTGTATCAGCAATTACTTAATTACCTACGCATGAGAAAAGTGTAGGTAATTAGGACTTATTGCCTATGTAAATTTGCATTGGCAAATATTTTTAATTAAATTTTATTTAAAAAATATTTATCGATGCAAAATTTGCATAGGCAATAAGTCATAATTGCCTATGCTTTCTTCTTGCGTAGATAATTAGAATAATTACTGATGCAAAATTTTTCGTCAACAAGTGATTTTATTTTTATTAATTTTTATTTTGTCAAATATTTGTCGACGCTAATTGTGCATCGGTAATTATTCTAATTACCTATGCAAGAGAAAAGCATAGACAATTAGGACTTATTGCCTACGTAAAATTTGCGTAGATAAATATTTTTTTAATTAATTTTTTATTTTGATAAATAAAAAGGCCTAATTGTCTACACTTTTCTTTTACGTAGGTAATTAGATTGATTACCGATGCTAATTTTATGTTGGTAAAAAAAATTTTCAAAATAAAAATTAATACTACCCATTATCGATGTTTTGATTTCAGTATCGATGCTATATTTTTATCGATAATAATTTTTTACGATATATTTTAATAAATGTAGCTAATTACTTCATTTTTTTCTATATTTATTATTTTGCACAGCTAATTATATTTTTATCTATGTAAAATTTGCGTATGTAAATCATACTTCGGCAAAAACTCTATTTTTATAGTGAAGATTGAAGAAATCCTATTTTTATAGTGAAGTTTGAAGAGTTAGTGATCTCCATGGCTTGAGGATCCTCATCCTTCTCAAAATTCATATTCATCAAGGGAGAGAATGCCGACTTAGTCAAAGACAAACCAAAAGCCATCTTTGCTTAATCTCGGGGTGGAGATCGCTTGGCGGTCTTCTTGGGCTACGACCAAAATGAAGTTTGCTGTCAACCAGCTGAAGCAGTCTTAGGGTCTGGTTTAGCCATAGTTGGGCAACTAGGACCCTAGTTGCTCCAATCCAGAGGCCAAAGATCAAGTCCTCAGTACTAGCTGAAGTTGATCATCCACAGGAATCCACCATTACCCCAATCTGACCACAAATGTAGCAAATGTTAGGTAAGTCCTTACAAATAAATTGCTGCTACAGAGAGGCATCTTGAACCCTAATCCTATCTCCAGGGCAGACAGGTTTAGAAAATCCATCTTAATAGAAGAAAGAGTCCGCTGGTTAAGAATTTCTAGTGGCACCTCCTTTCACTGGGACCCTTGTCTTTATAGAGCCTTAAATGGACATCTTTGGTAGCTGAGAGTATCTCAGTTCCATTAGATTTTTGGATGTTTGAACTTTTGTATGGTTGGCAACCTTGGATACCGTACCTAGAGTGTGGCCCAGTAGCGGCTGAGAGTTTTAGGGAAGAGGACAATGCCCACAATGCATCTATGGAGTTGGCATCACGAAGAATATTGAAGAGAATATTTAATGCTTTGGTTCGAGTTTTCTCTTTTGTAATATTTTATTTGTTAAAATCTCTCCCTCTGCGCTTTAGCCACAGGACCACAACCATCCTCCTACTTAAATAATAATCTTTTCTTATTTGTTCTTCGAATTATGCTAGTAAAGATAAATTTCTCTCTCCCTTTCTCTCCCACCCTCAGTCCCCATGCATATTTTTTCTTGCATGTCTCTTTCATGTAATTATTGTTGCTTGTGCCTTATTGCTGCAAAGTATCAAACGGCCCTATTAAGATAAGGTAAAATGGAGTTATTCATTGAGGTAACCACTGGCAATCGTTGCGTAGTCAAGAAGATGAAATGAGAGTTGTTCTTGCTGAAAATACTACAAATCTTCATAAGAAAGGGAAAGGCTTTATTTAGAATCTCTTTCACAACTTCCGTACTTCAACAACACTTCTTTCTCATGCCAATCATCTTTCCATCTTAATCCTGTATCCTATAGAGTGTACAATGTGCTTTGCTCTTCGTTCTTAGTGATCAAAATCTTTTTGGACGATGAATTGTCACTCACTCACTCCTAATAAAGAAAGTGCCTCGAGTCTAGGTTACAAGGAAAGGAGTCGGCAGATTTCTTTTTTTTCAATGTGAGATTCAAATAAAGAGTTAGTTATGATTGAAGCAGCAAATTAAGTCAAGTTATTCCTTCTCTTGCAATGGTTAATTCTTTATTTGCCCATATATGTTAAATCACAATGATATTAATCAAATCCAGTTATTCTTTTGCCATATTTTTTTTTCTAATTTCAAATATCAATCATTCAGCAATATTAAGTTCTCTTACTTGAGACATTAAAAAAAGTGGCATTCTTTTATGGGTCCAAACCAAGATTCACGAGAGGAATAATACAATTGGAAGCACAAACTTAGGAATTGATGCCTACCACGTGATTTTGGATACCGAAGAAAGGAGCTTATGTAATGTATGACAGGCCACCATCTACTTAAATAAGGCCACATGATCTTCTTCGTATTATTTTTGAGATTAATGATCACTATTATATTCCCCCTTATCTGAAAACTGGCCGACTGAGATCTCCAACGGCATTTTTAAAAATCGCACATCATTGGGTATCAAAGATGATTATATTGACCAAGTTGCACGGCCACTTGAAGTTCTCATGCCAGTACCATCCGCTGATCATAGAAAAGTATAAAAATTGTAAGAGATCCTAATAACAAGAATTATAATAAATTTTTTAAAAAAATCTTAAAAATAGATGATATATATGAGAGTATTTTTAATTTCACATTGACTATATATTAATTAGATAAATCTTGAAAATATATACATGATCAAGAAATCGATCCATATAATACTGTTCAAATAGTATTTTTGGATGAGATCCTAATTCATGACAAATGGTATTAAAATGATCTGATTCATATCTATATAGATTAGGGGATACTTTAGCATGGATCCATTAAAATTGATCATAGATTATGCACCAAATAAATTTTAGAAATTTATAATATAAGATTAAAAAGAACTTATATAATATTTTTTGATGATATTTCGGATGAGGTCATGGATCGTGACATTCTAGCTTTGCTTCCAAGTTTTCGGTTTGTTTAATCTTGTCAAAGACTCAACCATGTATGTCTTATCTAAATATAAAATGATAAAAAAAATTAGTATATCTCAGCCAGATATAGGGAAGTAAGAATTAGAAGAAAAGGCTCTCTGGTCAACTACAAAAGGATTTAACTAAGGAACGTGATGGAGTTATTTATTTGGAAAAAGATGAAATTTAATTACCAGACTCCTGGCCAAAAATAAAAGCAGCTTAAATTGCAGTAAAAATTACAAGTAATTCCTCCACCATCTCAGTTGTAGAAAATTGGTACAATCCAGGCATATCAAGTTTTTTTGTTAACCATAAATATTCAAGAATTGGGCCTATAGAAGTTCTTATTAACCATAAATTTCGGAAAGATTTTTGTGCGCATTTGTACCAAATGACCTGGGATTAAATTTATATTACTTAAAAATTTCCTTTAGAAAAAGATATTTTTATTGGATGACCATTGCCTACAAGCCCTTTCCATCCAAAAATAAATATATAAACACAATTCAGATATCATTCATGTTCACATGAAGTTTTAAAGTTAATCAACTCATTTTCCACATAGAAAATAAGGAAAAAAAACATTAATTCGTGGCCATCATGCTTGTAAAATATCATGTCTTATCACAAACTTTTGATTTACAAAAGAGGACTAAACCAAACCGAACCTATTCATAAGCAACTTGGGACCAAGTCAAGTTCGGATAAGTTGACCAGTGGAAGAATAAAGTGGCACAAGGCAGCGTCTAACCGACGGTCACATGAGCAAGGCAATTTATCAATTAAAAAAAGAAGAAGAAGAAGTATAAAGTCCGAGAACCAACCTCATTTGACTTGATTGTTATGATACGCATTCATGAACTTTTCACTCTGCCAAGGCTGGATACATGGTGGACCAGACAACCTGCCCCAGTTTACTCATAAAAACTAGATACGATCTCACAACATCTGATTTAACTCAGATTCATATCAGGAAAGATTCGAGACTAATTTGAGTTTTGGCCTGTTTCTCTCTGAGATCAAGTAATGGTTGGTGCTGATTTTTGCTTCAGGATGCTAGACTATTAAATGTTTTTAGGGCATCCGATGATGAGCTCGTTCGACTTTCTTTGATCCGAGAGAATATTAAATTCAAATCCATTAATATTGTTGTTACAACTTGCATAAAATGTCTGTTGCTAGGGTCACTACTACCCTTCTAGAATGCTCATTTAAATTCAAGCTCAAAACTCTCCTCGATGTTATGATCATCTAAGAATGAAAAATGCTAAAGGTTATCTTTCGGATCCTCTCAATCCATTGATCATACGTAGAAGTTGGTGATTGATTGAACGGTGCCTAAAGCCTCGACGGGCATGCACCACCTATATCCCATGTACCTCACTGATCCCCGAATACCGGAGAATGGTATGAGAAGCAGACAACCTGTGATCTTTAAAAATTACATGAATATTTCTAATCCATTGACGCCAATATGATTATTTAAATAACAAAGGAAACAATCCATCCTAGGAATAGCAAACAGTTGGCACTGTAGGTAAGAAGCAGATAATCCATAATACAATGTCGTGGGGATTTAAGTCATCCCTTAATCAAATTCAATCACAGATTTCTTGATGACTTCGAGAAGATGGCCATCAGAGACTTTTGGCACCTTGCCCAGATCCTCGTCCAACAACTCTTGGGACGAAGTTTCCTCTGCTTCCTTTCCCTCCACCCACGCTTCCACACGCGTCCAAATCGTGCCGCCCGTCGGGCCGGCCGGGGAACAGCGGCTTAGCTAAGCCAGCTCATCTTCCTCCATATCCATCCCCACACCAGTTAATGCAAATTAAGAAATTAACGAGGAGTTCCGTTCAAAATAGGAAATTAGCAAGAAGTTAAAAGATAAACATCGATAGCGTAGTAGTGGACAAGTCTGATCCGTACATAAGTCTGCATCTTGCGTGAGTCATCTCCCCATGGCGGTACATAACGACAAGGATAGTGTTTGACCCACAAGGTTTTCCTTCTTCTTCTCCTGCCCTTTTTTAAAGGTTGGGTAAACCCACAAGGTTTTGTCTAAGAACTGCGGTGCAGCTTGTGCACTGTAAAGGGCTACACCACCTTACATGGCCGTTACATCTTTCATTTCAAAGATGGGTGGCTATCCTTGATCACCATGATGCTACGTATATCATCCGTCATATCCAATTTTGAGATGGATGATGATGCGGTATGTATCCATACGCAATTGTACAGGATTCTATGGTAAGCATCCGAACTCTGCTTAAACCTCTATTATGTGCTAACTATATATGGGGAGCTAGCTTTGTGGTGCAACATTAACGAAGTTATTATGCAACATTTCAGAAGAAAACAAAAAAAAACGGAGGAAACTAAATTAATTGTCACAGCAACGGTTCAACAAATATTGCTCTCTTAGCTGGGTATACCTTTCTCGTGATGCAAATCTATCTTAATGTGCGTATCAAATATATTAGAAAGAAATTTTGCAGTCACTAATATTGTTAAATGAAAAGATGCTTCTGATCTAGGTTCACATGCTAAAGATATTCATACTGCCAACTCCAGTACTGTATAGTTACCACATCAATATGCATGCCAAGTGGAGTGTACTTTTTTATTAAAAACTCACGCCTATACATAGCCAGTTAAGCTTGCATGCCATATGGCCACGTGGTGCAACTGGCCGCATTCCCATTGATCTCCTGAGTCGCACAATTACGTCCAACCACGGCAGCGTCCAAAGGGACGCGTACAGGTGGCGACATGCAGGTATAGGAGCACAAGTTCAACTACATCAACACCGCCTCGTACGTGCTTGCGCCGCCACCAACTCATGTTCACGCGTGCAAAGGGGCACTTGGTGATGGGAAACTCCCGTGGCGGTGGAGGGCAGAGCGTAGGTGGGTAGCTGGCCTGCATATACGTGGGAGTGCCGAGGTAGTGAGGTGGCAGGATGTGGACGTTTACTCACGGATCGAATCTGGGCCGTCTGGCATCCCCCATCACCATTGAATGTTGAATGGTTCCCGGGACGATTGGAACTCTTCGGAGCAGTTCACTTGACCACCTCAAGTGGCCGGATACCACACGCGTCTCGCCATCATTGGCAGAGTTTCTTGAAAGGGAAAGCGGTTCCATCCCTTCCAACCTCGTCACCGTAAAGAAGGAGAGAGAGGGAGGAGTCAGCGGGGGCTCCTTCGTCTTGCTTTCCGGAATGGGTTCGGTTGGAGGGTGACGGAAGGTGGGGTGCTTCCTTCGCATTGCATGGAATTGGAGAGGGCACGAGGCAGCACCATTCATATGGCAGTCTATTTTTTTCTGCAGACAATGCGAAAATAAACAGCAAACTTATTGTCACAGACGCAAAAGGAAATCAAAAGTAGTTTTTTTTTTTTTTAAAAAAAAGCGTGCATTTTATGATGATTAATTTGCTATTTTGTTAACCAGTATTTGCTTTAGAGTTGAAATATCATATGGGGCCACCAAGCAAGTAAATGGTGAGACTTTTGTGTTAATTGCATAAATACTATTTTGAGCAAGGATATGTGTTAATTTATGGAGGAAAAAAAAGAAAAAGATAAGCATTGTGCATCATCATTTCGTTAAAGTGATATAATAAGAAGGATATCAAAAGTTTACAAATGATGCATTACATCATGAACTACAACCTGATCATTTTATAAGAAACACATGCCCATTCTAATCATGTATAAGGATCTCCTTGTCAAATAAAAAATATATTTGATTCAAATTAATTAAATATGAAGAATCTTAAATTTCTCTCTTTCCACAACTTCCACCAGATTGCAACTGCTAGCTAATTCCATCCTAATGATATGTATATGTGATTAGTTCACATTTGTCATGCATGTATATATATAGCCTTTTTTTTGGTAGATCATGTATATAAGCTTCTATTAAAAATATTGGCATCATATAGGTAGGCACCTTCAATCACAATAAAATAAATCCTTTCCACTTCAACCAGTTCCACGCATACCTCTGAGAACTTTAAATGCTTAATACGAAATTCTTGCTAATGCTATAAATGAACTTTTCAAAAGTCTAATCAACTTAGTTGAGGGTAAAAATGATCATTTTAACTATTTTGGAGTTTAATAAGGTGGTCATTAATAGATGTTATTGATAGATAGTGTGGATCAAAAATTATTAAGTAGACTCTACCGTAGGCTAAAGCCAATTAAAATTTATATATATCAGTTGATTCTTCAGTAATTGCGAATTATGATGGATTATGATTGGCTACAAGGAGAAAAGGAGTTAATCAAAATTCACAAAAGATTTTGCCTGCGATAGAATAAGTCTAACTAATAATTTTTTATGGATCTGCAATATGTACTTATAAATTTATTTTTTTTTTTAGTTGGAGGAATTACGTAATGCAAATGAGATGATGATAAAGAATAATTGTATATATTAACATGAAACTTGTTGGTGCAAAAATCCACCGGCGTCGGAGATGCTGGAGTCGAGGGTGCTGCGGTCGTCGCCGGGACCTGCAAAAGGAAGTCTAAACCGGAGTTGGGGTTGCACCGGCAAGACCCTCCGACGCTCAAGTCAGTTCTCTGCCTCAACAAGAATGGAGAGCTCGAACGGAGATTTTAGCAGAGTTTTGAGATAGAGACGAGAGCTTAGAGAATAACGTATCTGGGGGGCCTTATTTATAGGCAGAGGGCGCAACAGACTTGATAGCGATGCCTGTAACCGCCTGGTAGTGGGCCGTTCAGGAGTTTGTTACGGAGGGTAGTAGAGTAGAGACGTGGACATCGTTATGTCTTGCCACGTGGGCTGGTTGCGGAGGGTGGAATGATGTCCGTTGTCGTGACTTGCCAGAGCATGATGGAGCCGCGCGAGGTCCGTTGCAGGAAGTGGAGTAGTGTTGCGGCTATTATTATGGCCTGTCAGCGTCCGAGCCTGTCGGCTGAAGTTCGGTAGGAATGTTTGGAGGAGCGAAGCAGCTCTCTATCTGATAGGAGCTCGGATGTTTTCGAGATTGTCGACGAACCCGCTGTCGATTGGCGCCTTAGGTGCTGGCGCCGCAGGCTGAAGTCGTTTCGCCG
>KE504757.1:578859-595222 GCA_000441515.1 Elaeis oleifera | reverse complement strand
TAAAAAAATTAGGTCTCCCGCTCGGAAGACTTTATCTTTGACTCTTGTATTATAGTACCGAGCTATCCTTTGCTGGTAACTCACCATCCGAATTCATGCTCACTCTTGGATTTCTTCTAGTAGATCTAGATTTACCCTCAGTCCAATTGAGTTGCTATCTTCATCAAATTCTTCTATCAGAGTGAGGGTAGGTCGATTTTCATAGATATCATAGCTTCAGTCTCGAAAGCGAGTTTAAAAAGAGTTTCTCCAGTGGAAACCCATTGAGTTGTGCCGTATGCCCAAAATTCATTATATGGCTCTTCGACCCACAACCCCTTAGCTTGGCCTAGTCGGGCTTTGAGTCCTTGCAACAAGGTCCGATTAGTTACTTTTGCTTCACCATTGCTTTAGCGGTGAGCTACTGAAGTCGGTCTATGTGAAATTTCAAGACTACTGTAAAACTTCACGAACTTTAGATTGTCAAATTAGCGCCCATTATCTGTGATGATGGCTCGAGGCAACCAAATTGGCAAATAATGGACTTCTATATGAAGTTTAGAACTTTGGTCTCGAAGTTCTACTGCATCCCTCTTATGGCGGCTGAGAGAGTTTGCACTTGCTATACGAGGTTGTTGTATTGATCTTGAAAAATTGCCAGTGCTGCGGATGGAGGATTTTTTTGAAATAGCATAGGTGCTACATTCTCTGATGGAGTGTTGTTGGCTTGCCTGTTATTGGAGCGGTGGGATGCATTCGATGAACCTCTTTGTGTCTTTATGGCGATCTTTGGCAAATGCTGTCCTCGGCAAACTCTTTCCTCTCAGAATTGGACCCCGATGTTGGTTAGGGAGCCCTTCCTCTAGCACCAAATGTTGCATCTAGCTCCTGTGCCTGAGGTCGGATGGACTAGAAAATGGTGAATGCTGGAGACCCGCCCAAGCTTCAGCTTTGAATCTACAAAAAAATCTTGTCGGAGCATTTTCTGACGAGGATCTTTCGACACTTAAGTTAGGAGATGGAGAACAATGAGAGGGAGAGAGTGGGAGTCGAAAACTTATTTTAAGGATCTCCGCACTCTTCTATTTATAGAAGGAGAGTTGGAGTCATCACTACTATAGAAAGGGCCTATAACAGCATTTACTACTGTAACGGTTAGAAAACTACTATCATAGAATCTACGACTGTGGTTATACATAACCGCTGTCATAGTTTTGACCTGTAGCGGTGGTTATTACATAACTGTTGTCATAGATCAAAATGTCTAACAGCGGTTACATATAACCACTGTCATACGTTTGATATATAGCAACGGTTAATCAATCGCTGCCATAGGTTTGATCTATTGTAGTGGTTATGTGTAACCATGACTATATCTCAAATCAATGGCAGCAGTTACCTAATCGTTGCGATAGTCTCTATAGCAGCAGTTGAAAAACTGCTGCTATATTATAAGCTATAGCAGCGGTGAATAACTGCTGCTATACCTAGAATATGACAGCTGTTATATCAATTGCTGCAATAACCGCTACCATAAACCTACGGCGATGGCAACAATGACAGCGGTTGAGAAACCACTGTCGTATGCTATGACTGTAATTTTTTTGACTGCGATAGCGGTTTATAGCAATCTTTTTAGCTACGGTAGCGGTTATGAACTGCTATCGTAGCCCTTTCCTGTAGTAGTCAGGGAGTTTTGGCCGATCTCCGATTATTGCTCGTAGGCTAGGCTGGCGGAGAATTTTTCTTTTTGGAGCATAATTCAATTGTGGGAAGTTCTTCCTCATCCGGACTTTTCTGAATTGCAAGGAAAGCTAACTCTATCAATAGAGATCTTTCAACTGTAGCTCGGCTTTGCCTGAGCTAAGCGTACTTCGGCCCAAGCTGAGGAGGATATGACCCTTGTCTGTGGAGCCAAGTTCATAGGTCGGCATTGGACAACCTAAGTGGACTTCGATAAGATCGAGGTGAATTTCTTAGTTAGTGATGAAGTTCGATCGATCACCCACCACGAGGCTTCTACCTATTACTTGGTCAATGCCAAGAACATGCTCGGCCGAGGCTGAGGCAGAGTGGACATCCACAACAATATCCATGTAAAGCACAATCCAATAACTAAGGTCGTGAAAATAGAACAATCATGATTTTTGCTACGGTGTTCCTTTATAATATTTTATTATAAAAAATATTTAAGATATTATATATTATTATTTTTATATATTTTTTAAAATAATATTTTATATTATTTTTTTCTCATCTACAGTGCCTCCACGCCCCCCCTCCGGCACCATCCGTGACTCCTCTACCTCCCTTCATCCATACCTCCTCCATCTTCTTCTGCCTGTGGCTTCTCCACCCTCCCATCCACTCATAGCTCATCCACCCCCCACCTATCCATAGTCAACCCCCTCCCTAGCGCCACCCACAGCTCCTCCGCCTCCTTTGCTCGTGGCTCTATCTTACTCCGCCTGCAGTTTCTCCATGCCTCTCCGACCACCTGCAACTCATCCGACCCCCCATCTGCCCGTAGTCATCCTAGCACTCATGCCTTCTCCATGCCATCCCCCCATCGATGCCCACAGCTCCTCCGTCTTCTATCCACACATCCCCTTAGCCATTTATAGCTCATCCATCTCTGGTGGCTTATGATGAAGCTTTTTTGAAAAAAAAAATTCAATTTAATTACGAAACCTACCATCAATTCAATGTTGAAATGATCTTAATCTTTAAAATTTTTACCATACTATTCATGTACACCAGCACTTCAACCAATTAAAATTCAAGTAATCCATATTTATTTTGATGATCAAAAATATATAAATAATAAAAAAATTAAAATATTTTTGAAGTACCTTAGCAAGACTCATCATCCATAGGATGCAATCCGAACTCTCATAGTTAAGGCCTCAAGGAACCTGCCTTGCTGTACATTTTACCAAGCATGGGAATACTCTCATTTCCCACAATCTTGCCTCTTTTGACTGATTTCCCCCAATTACGAACAACCCATATGACGGTCATTAATATCCGATCTCAAGGCCTACCCCACATTAGCTCGTTCCGCCTTCTTTGGGGTGGAAAAGCTTTTTCCTTTTATCCCTTTTTCTACGTATGAACGGACGGAGCAATTGACCCCTGCGGAATCGTTATGGGTCACCATCGCATCATTTATAGCTCCGCCCCTCCATGCTTGGGTTCCCATAAAGGATCCACTCCCAGTAACCAAGTCAGTGAATCGGTGACCTCTCACGCACGCAAAAAGCTGTTTGCATGCGAAACCATTTATAAGTGCTGTGCAGGAGTTGTCACTGTGGCCAACTTTCTGCATCTAAAAGCTATAGTTATGCGGCTTCCTCGAAGAGTAATTGGGGTCTTGTACCCAAAAAAAAAGAGAGTAAATGTTATCTTGTTTTGGAGGAAAAGGCATGCACGAGGATTCTAACCTGTACATTTGCATGTTGGATAGGAAATCATATTTTTACATTCAACTTGTTTGTGTTTTCACGTAATTAATTCTGCTTGTTGGAATAAGTGAATCGACTTCCAACTCAAATCAATCAACTCCGATTTCGACTCAACAAAATCTGATCGGCCGAACATATAACTCTGACTATTCTTCAACTGACTCGACAAATCATACCGACTTATTATCGACAGACCGACCGACATTCGGCTACTACCGATCAATAGTGAACAACTTGAATAATCTCTGACCCATAACCGTCCGCACATTAGAACTACTAGCCGATGATTCATTCGGACCTTCTACCGACATATCAATACCACCGACGTATAGTCGGTCAATCTGCTCAACATACTATAATCGCTATGAACAGTTATCGACTACGTATCATGACAATTAGTGAGAATTAACAACCCATTAACTCCATAATTATGGTCCGATAATTTAGCATCATAAAAAGCTAGACTACGGTTACATCAGAATCATTTATAAAAGAAAGGTAAGTGAACAGCACCGGTAAGATATTTCTGAACCAAAGCTCTGCTATTCTCGATATTCAAAAATCTACTGTTCACCAATTTCCTCTCTAACTTAAGCATCGGAGGATCCCTGTCGGACACAACTGCGGTCTGTAAGGATGTTGTTTGTAGGTACTCATCACCGACGACAGGCAACAGGAAGTTGACCGCAATACTGTTCATCTCGAGGATACTAATCAAGTATAAAAATTTGATGGTTATATTTTTTTTTAACTTTATTTTGCATTTGAAGTAGATACCAAGTTGTTGCATATATCACGATGGTACAATAATGAATTAAGTCATTAATTCATATTTGTGCCTTTATCTGAGAGTATTATATGTCGCTTTACATGTTCAATCGCGGATCCCGGAATTTATATAGCTAGTATAATTGTGTGTACGCCAGCCTGTTGTAGTATAAGGATAATTGTACTAGAATATGTGGACAAATACCTTGAAGAGCTGGGAGTTGGCAGAGTCTGGCTGGTTGTTAACATGCAGTAAATCTGTAAGACTTCGACTTTGCTCAAGCAGAATGTGAGGCATTATGTGGAGGCAATTCATTTCAATATTATGACAAAGCTGAGCTCTTCTTCCTTTTTTTTTTTCCTTCACAAATGACCCAAGTCTGAGCCATTTAATGAAGAGATTCCGGTTACAGATGTCGTGGTCCGAGAAGGGAAAGAATGCAAGCGCGACGATGATCGGAACAAATTGGCATCCTAGACCAAAGATCAAATAGGAAGACTTCCTTCCCTGTAAAACTTGCTACAGTTTATGGCTACAAGATCAAGTTCATGCAATCACACCAAGATGTGGAAACTAATCTAAACAAAAGCATGGTACTTCTATCCACCTCATTCGATTTATAAGGCCGGTTCCTTTCGACCTCGTTGTAACAACAGTAGTAAGACTTTACAATGAAAGATCTAAAGTATGTTGATCTATGCTTTTTTGCATGTAGTCCTACGCTATGATGGCAATAACATTTAGACCATGTAAGATCACATTCACAAAATACTGTGAACTGTCCATTGTAACCTACATATTCAGAACATATATCGTTAACTATTCAAATTATGGATGCAAGCAATCCTTTCCAAGCAAATTTAGGGGGTATCCATTTTCACTTTGAAAATTATAAAATAGCATCAATGATACACTTCCTTGCATATATCATCATATAGAACAAAGAATAGATCCACAGGGATTTCAAATAAGTAGGAACATAAGCACGGAACCTCTAAATATACGATGGCAATTTATTCCACTCCATCAGTTATCGGACCTGACCCAACTCTAATGGGATGAATTTTACCCAACCTACAGTGGATCGGAAGGGGTGTAGGTAATAGTAAAACCCATCCCAAACCCAATCTAGATGCATATAATTCTTTACAAAACTCTTTCCTCGGGCAAAAATATTGATTTTTATTGAAATTAACTGTCCCAATTTATCCGACCCTTCCCGTCTAACTCTACTTATCCTGCTCCATCTCAAGATAAATATGGAGCGAGCACAGATAATGGCCTGCTCAACCCAAATCTGATCCCTTACCATCCCTACCTCTAAAAAGAGAATTTCTGATCTAACCATTGCAAATAATCTGCAGCCCTATTTCTTCCTCACTGGACATTGCAGGCTCTTGTATCGCATGTCAAAGTCAACCAAGCATGACTTCTACATCCAATGATGGCTTCATGCTCCTTTCTTGACCAAATTCGTTAAGGACAACAGTGCTACATCATGGAAGAACTGTCATCCATCTTTCAAAAGCTCGTGTAGGTGAATCCATTAAACCATTGCTTAGTCTGTCAAAGCCAAAATCCATTTGAATGCAACATATTGATGTGAAAAATCTGATGTCAAAATGCAAAATAATTCATCTCATTTTACATATGAAATACGATTCATTTCTCGAAACAATCAAGTTTAGGGCCTTGACAAACAGCCACCCCAATTTCTACCCTCCCATTCCTACTGTTGCTGTAAAGTTTCGGAGGTGAGGTCAGCAATGAATCAAGTTGGAGAGCTGAGAGTTGCGCTGATATGAACTGCGAGCAGAACCTACAAAAGAAGTCCCAAAACTATGGGATGCCTTTCGATTTAGGACCCTCTGATGTTTAAGTCAATCGGAGCCTTGAGAATAGATAGTGAAAATGGGGAAGTAGAAAGCAAGAAGTAAAAATTGTGAGTAAAAAGAAGTAGAATGAACTCTAAGTAGAGAGAACTCTGGTTCTTCAGTAAAATTTCGTAGAGTCTTATCTCTGTGAGTTCAGATTTAGCTTGGATTTGACTTCACTTTCCTTCTGGAGAGCACCTTGTCTCTTTTTATAGAGGAGCTTGCTTAAACCTTAACGAAATTTGTTAGACCATTAGAGATTTATTAGGCTGTTAGGCCGTTAGAGATCTGTTAGGCCATTTGGTTGTTGTAACAGAATGGCCAGCTGTGCAGAGATCGTGGGATGGCTGTCCATGTGGCAAATGAGCTAGAATATAACTAAAAAGCAGTTACGACTGAGCTGGATGACAGCAGTCAGATAACCATCCATACTTCTGATGACATATTGGTAATAAATCGATATGAAATAACTGATATCAGTAAATATCTGAACTGGACACCATGCCTTGAGTGTCAGTAATCAGGTCAGCCATAATCTGACATAAGGTGATGGATATTAGAATCAAATCGAGGTAAATGTCCCACTCATTAACAGTTCTGGATTAGGCTGATTTAGCAGATAATATTGAAGAGGTAGATCGATCTTGGGCCGATGTGATCTGAGCGAATTTTTCTCACAGATAACAATCTGCTGCCATATGTCCAGATGATGATGATGTCGGACTTATAATGAGCTCAGCTGTCAATCTGCTGATAAGATCGGCCTTCCAATGAGATCGGCCTTCTGATTCTTAATGAGGTCAGCCTCCTGATGAGGTCGGCCTCCTAATGATCTCATTCTTTTGATAAGGTCGGCTTTCTGATGATCTCGATCTTTTGATGAGGTTGGCCTTCTTATGAGATCGACCTTATGATGAGCTTCACAGTCGAGCTTTATATCGATATTATTATCAATTCAAGAACTCCTAAGTATGAGTCTTGAGGACATCAGCTGAGGTGGTATGACCCCTACAATACTTATCCCCTACTTTTGAGACCGAAGAAGTTACTTCGGATGAAAAAAGTAGTTCATGAAAAAAATTTCAGCTTATCCGAGGTGACGAACCATGCCATTTGGTTCTAGTAAATCACTGCATCCTTTCACTTGAGCTCGAAATGGGCAGGTCGGATCTCCTGTATATCTGATAGAATTTCAATTTTTCGTGCCTTATTTCTTTTTTTTCAAGGATATGTTGTCTGAGAATTTAAGTCAGAACTTGTCAAGTTGATATTTTGTGAGGTTCAATATTTTTCGATGAGATCTAATCTAGAGATTGGATATCTCACGTTTGATCTTTGGTCCAATCGAAACTTTGATCCAATCGGAACTTTGGATTTTTACGAGATCTAAGCCAGAGATCGAATATCTAACTTTTGATCTTGGTTTAATTGGGACTTTGAATTTTTATGAGGTCCAATCTGAAGATCGGATATCGCACTTTTGATCTAGGTCCAATTGAGACTTTGATCCAATCGGGACTTAAGCTCAATTCGAAGATTGACTTTTCATCTTGGTTCTTTGAGACTTAAACTCGATCAGAAGATCGATTTTCTTTTGACTTTTTTGGGGCTTAAGCTCGATCTGGAGATTGACTTTTCATCTTGATCCTTTTAAGATTTAAGCTCGATCCGGAGATCGACTTTTTTCTTAGCCCTTCGGGGCTTAAGCTCGATCCGAAGATTGACTTTTTATCTTGATCCTTTTGAGACTTAAGCTCGATCCGGAGATTGACTTTTTTTCTTGACCTTTTGAGACTTAAGCTCAATCCGAAGATCAGCTTTTCTTTTGACCCTTCTGCTGAGGTCGGCTTTTTGATGAGGTCAGCTTCTTGACGAGATCAACCTTTCTGATGATCTCGACCTCCTGATGAGGTCAGCTTTCTATTAAGATCCACTTTCTGATGAGCTCAACCTCCTGATGATGTCAGCCTTTTGATGAGCTTGGCTTCCTCATGATCTCAACCTCTTGATAAGATCGATTTTTGATGATTTCAACCTTCTAATGAGGATAGCTTTTCGATAAGTTCGACTTTCTTATGAGAGCCCTTCTAATGAGCTCTACTTTTTAATGAGGTCGAACTCCTAATGAGGTCGGCCTCCTGATGAGGTCGGCCTCTTGATGAGGTCGGCCTTTTAATAAGGTCGACCAATCTGTTCTGCTTGGTTCTTCAGATGAATCACTGCATCCCTTCGGATAAGTTTTCAGTATAGATTGCTAATATATATTTGCCGAAGACTTCTACCTCAAATCCTATCGAGGATTTTTAGGTGATCATGGATAGTGTCAAGGTCGGCTTCCTCTACTTCGAATCCTACTAGGAATGGCTTCGGATCTCATAGATGATTTTTGGATGATCTCGAATCTTATCGAGATCAGTTTCTTCCACCTCAAATCTTATTGAGGCGACCTCAGATCTTGTGGAGGATTTTTTTAAAATATGTACGTGCGCGCTCACGCACACACACACATATATATATATTGGTATGTCCGACCTCACATAGTCCGATCTGGGTTTAACTGTCCTATATAAGACTTAGATAATTACATTTATAATGAACTATTATGGTCAAAGGGTTGGATGGCTTAAATGATTGGGTTAATTCTGTTTCCATATACATGAGGTATTATCCGTTTTGGCTTTCATTACTATCTTTGGGCTTCAATGGGCTTTAGGCTTCAATAAGCTTTGGTCATTTGGAGCTTCATAATTTTATTCTTTATGGGGAGAGAGAAAGTTTCAATCTGTATAAACCATACTTTCTCTTAATCCACAACTGATGTGGGACTAAAGATACCATCTTCTTACAACATAAAATTATCTGACCTCAGTTGGATCAATCATGAAGCCTATGTAGCTTAATATGATAAGTAAACTTTAAATATTAAAAATGATATGACTTTAAGAATTAGATCGGTTAATTAAGAATAAATCAATCTTAATAAATTTAATGTAATAGAGGCTTAAGAAATACCTCTGTTCGATATCGTTATGGGTAGATTGGATCTCCCGTACATCAAATGAGTTTCATTTGGAGATGTTTCATCTCCTTCCTTTTTAAAGGTACGTTGTTTTAAAATCTCAAGTCTGAAACTTGAGTTTTCTTCAAACAGATATCTCGTTTGAATAGACTTTTTTTCCTTGTTTGATCAGATTTTATAACCTCATTTGGATAAAAGATACTTTAACTTAATTGTAGAGATTTGATCTCCTGTGGATAAAAATTAAGATATTGAAGAAAATTTTACTGAAGGCTCATTGTTAGTGTGCTGCTTTTTCAAAGAAAACTTTCATCTGCCCCCAATCTCACCAAGGTTTGACATTATGTTGATGATCCTAGCAGTAGACAGATTATGATGGATTGGTTGTTAATTGTGTTGAGATAGAATTTCTTGAAGAACTACTGCCTTAGTTGCTACTCTGTGGCATATGGAAGTGAAAGTGAAACTGCTTCTGGCACACCTCTAGAGGAAGATGGTGAAGGCATAGAGTTATTTGTGCTATCTGATTCATCATTTTTCATAAATTTTGTGGGACTAAGAAGCCATCTCTATCTTTCGGAGAAAATTTTAAGTACCCCCTGATTTTCATCATAATCTCTCATTGCTGCTCTGTGGTATGTTGGAGCTGTTGTACCGTAGTAGTGAGGGCTTGAATTTACTGTACCAAGAGACTGAATTGCTGAAGATGATAACAACTGATGGTTGGGTGATCTTCTGAGCATCTCTAAGAGAAGATAAGGCAAGTGGAGGATGAATCGGCGCTTTCTTATTTATCATTTTCTCTAAAAAATTTCAGAAAATATCCTCCTTCTAGCATCAATCTATTGCTGCAAGACTTCAGAGGTGAGGTCAGCAATGAACCGAGCTGGAGAGCTGAGAGTTGCACCGATGTGAACCGCAAGCAGAACCTGCAAAAGAAGTCCCAAAATCATAGGGTGCCCTCGAGTTTAGGATCCTCCGATGCTTAAATCATTCGGGGCCTTGAGAATAAGTAATAAAAATGAAAAAATAGAAATAAAAGTGAGAGTTTATAAGTGGAGAGAAGTAGAATAAACTCAAAGTGAAAAGAACTTTGATTCTTTAGTGAAAGTTTCAGCAGAGTCTCATCTTTGTGACTTCAGACTTAGCTTGGACTTGACTTCATTTTTTTTCGAAGAGCACCTAGTCCTTTTTATAAAGAACTTGCTTAGATCTTAAGAAAATTTGTTAAGCTATTAAAGATCTGTTAGGCTGTTAAACCGTTTGAGATCTATTAGGCCGTTTGAGATCTGTTAGGTCATTTGGTTATTGTAACAAATAGCCAGCTATGCAGAGATCGTGGGATGGCTGTCTATATGACAAATAAACTGAAATACAACTGAAAAGTAGTTACGGCTGAGCTGGATGATAGTTGTCAGATAACCATCTATACTTCTGATGGCATGTCGGTAATAGATCAATATGGAATGACTTATATCAATAAATATCTAAACTAGTGCCATGCCTTGAGTGTCAGTAATCAGGTCGGTCATAATCCGCCAAAGATGATGGATATTAGAATCAGATCGAGGTAAATGTCTCACTCATTAGCAGTTCTGAATTAGGTCGATTTAGCAGATAATATTAGAGAGGTAGATCGGTCTTGGGCCAATATAAACAAAGAGGACTTTTATCATAGATAACAATCTGCTGTCACGTGTCCAGATAATGATGAAGTCGAACTTATGATGAGCTCAGCTATCAACTTGCTGATGAGGTCAACCTCTCGATGAAGTCGGTCTTCTGATTCTTGATGAGGTCAACCTCCGGATGATCTCATCCTTCCGATGAGGTCAGTTTTCTGATGACCTCGATTTTTCATGAGGTCAGCCTTCTGATGAAGTCAATCTTATGATGAGTTTCACAGTCGAGCTTTACATCGATATTCTTATCAATCCGAGAACTTCTGAATATGAATCTCGAGGATATCAGCTGAGGTGGTATGACCCCTACAACACCAACCAATGTCTCTATAATGCAATCTTCATTCACCTTCTTATCCATTTGAACCCCGCATGGATCACCTCTGCTATCCATCCATCCTCCTTCATCAACTGTTCCAACACCGCCCGATCTGTGCACTGCCTCCATTCCTTCAGCCCATCCACCGACGCCACCAACCCAATGCTCGTCCTGCCATCTTTGAAATCACCTTCATCCGCCATAATTTACCTTCTATTTCTCTCATCCCTAACGACATTCTCATTCCTCATTCTGGCCTCACCAAATTTTCCATCAGCTCTGCTGTCGAGTGAATGGTAATACATCCTAAGATACTTGATTCCATACCTCGAACTCGCAATTCTGATTGCGAATTGCCCACATTCAGGATCAAGTGAATGGTAATACATCCTAAGATCACTGTGGCCATGGAAGACTACTTTGCGTGCAACTACAAATAGAGTATCCCACTCTTCGGCCACCTCGATGTCAAAGCATACGCCACTATGGTGGTCGCTTTCAATCCTCGACCAATGCCAGCCGTCTTGGCTGATTGCCCGACCCGATAATGATTTGAAAGCTTCACCACATAACATGCTAGAGTTCTCCGCCTTCTCCTGATCAAACCCTGTGTAGTAGAGCCAGTAGACAGAGCACGGTGCTCGAAGCTTGGCACTAGACATGATGAGAACATTGAGGGCCGGATGCTCTCGATGTTGAAGACCTAGCAGTCCACGTTTTGATGCATGACCTATCCCACATCGTCGCCAGCATCGATGCGGCTGGGGCCTCTCTCCCAGTGGATCCCATTGTTGGAGACTGTAAATCAATGAAGCTACCATGGGACCATATGAGCCACCATTCATCGTTGTCAGTTCTCTTAGGTGTTGTTTGGTAGGGAGTGATATTTCATATCACCCCAATGATATAATTAAGTGATGCTATCATCTTGTTTGGTATTGTAAAATCACATCTAGTGATGAGGGATGTGGTGATAAATTCAGTGATAGCATCACTACATTATGCGATGATGCTATCACCACATATATCTTAGGTGATAGCACATCATCGGATATTAGTGATGTATCCAAACTATTTTGAGACAAAAATATCCCTAATCAATAACCCTCCTATAAATGTGTCCTTGATAATATTCCTAATCAATAATCTTCATCATCTCTTCTTTTCTCTAACCTTTCATCTTCAATAGCATCCCTAGAAAGGAAACCATGCTGATTTTTTGAACTCAAGATCTTTCATCTTCAAGTCTTCACCAGCGACTTCCATTACCAGTAGCTTCTCTAACGGCATCAACTGAGGTAAAGCTCTCCTTCTCTCTCAGTCTCTCTCTTTCATTTGTTTATAAACTTTGATTTATTAGTTTTTATTTTTTGGTTCTAAATTCTATATCATGAAATCAAAACTTGTAGTGATAGCAAGATTTCTCGATCAAAACATTTACACGACCTTGGAGTTTTGCTTTTACAATTAGAAATGATAGAAGAGGTGTATATTTTCTTGCTTTTGATTGTCATTCTTATGCTCAAACAAAGATTTAGAAGAAGGAAATTGACATAGGATATGTACTCTAGATTGCAAATTAGGTCTTTGAACATGCATAAGATGCTTTTTGAGAGTGATGTGGCATGTGTTGATAATTATCGAATGGTTTTGAGGTCTTTCCATAAGCTGTGTATGTTACTAGCAATACATAGTGGACTCCAGCCCACAAAGAACATGGAAGTTGAAGAACTAGTGGCCATGTTCTTACACATTATTGCACATGATGAGAGGGTTAGGGTAGTCAAAAGATAAATTGCATGTTCAAGTGAAATAATTAGTAGACAATTTCATGTAGTGCTTCATGCTGTTTTGTGTCTCCATCCAATCTTATTGCAAAACCCAAGCCTGTGCCTGAAAATTATCAGGATGACAGATGGAAATGCTTCAAAATATTACAATTGTCCAACACATAATTTTTAATTCATATAGTAAGATCATAGGATTATAAATGACTTTATTTATGCATGTAGAATTGCCTTGGGGCACTTGATGGAGCTTATATTCGGGTCAAAGTAGATGTTGCCGACATGATTAGATATAGATCTCATAAGGGAGATATTGCCACAAATGTCCTAGGCATATGTACAAGAACTATGAAGTTTGTGTATGTCTTATTTGGGTGGGAGGGCTCTGCAACTGATTTTAGGGTCTTAAGACATGTAATTTCAAAACCAAATGGGTTAATAGTTCCTCAAGGTAAATGCATAGTCTCTATATATTATTTTTCTGTGATAATAAATAAGATTATTTTTAAGCCTAACATGATAATTAATATATGGAACTATATATAGGTTACTATTACTTGTGCGATGCTGGTTACAAAAATGCAGAAAGCTTTTTGACCCCGTATAAAGGTCAGAGGTATCATGAATGAGTGGAGACAAGGAAGTCAGCCCAATGCTTCTCGTGAATTTTTTAACATGAAACATTCATGGGCTAAAATGATAATTTTTAACATGAAACATTCATGGGCTAAAAATATCATTGAAAGATGCTTCGGGCTATTGAAATTGAGATGGGCAATATTGAGGTCTAAACCTCATTATCCTGTAAAAATCCAATATAGAATTATCAATGCTTATGCCCTTCTCCAAAACTTCATTCTACAAGAGCTGTCTACAGACCTAATAGAGGCAGAGGTAGCTGAGGATGTAGGTGACACCCAAGAAACAGAACTTGACCTTGGTGAAACGATTATATATGTGGAGATGACTAATGCATGATCTCAGTTCAGAGAGAATTTAACAAATGAGATATTTAATAGTTGGAGGAATAATAGAAATGCTTAGGACTCCATATATATACTGGTTATGTTTTGAAATGAATGTTATTTGGATTTTTTATATTTTATTTGCTTGTATTGAGGAAGCAACTTGGATATTATTTGAAAAATATATTGTTGCACCTTTCCATCTTTGTATAACATGCTTTCCTCCATTTTCATATAATAGCTCTAGAAATAATATGGTTAATTATTTTTTCAAACATCTATTATGGTATGAAATAGCTAATATGGTTACTTGTTTCTCTAAATGAATAGTTAATATGGTTTCTTGTTTCTCTAAATGAAATAGTTAATATGGTATGAAATAATTAATATGGTTTCTTGTTTCTCAAATATCTATACTCGAATCTTGACACCCTTGTGTTTTATAGCTCAGATAGCTGGCACAGAGACTCGACGCGGTAGTTTGGAGTTGGTTCGGTCTTTAGTTTGGGTTTAGGTTGGGTTAAATCAAGTCATGTTCTATTTTGCTGATGGAGGACAACTGATCTTTAGAGTTTGTGACAGAAATGCACTTTATTAAGGTGACTTCAAATGATGCATATTTTATTTTATTGATAGTTTTAGTTAAATAGTATAGATGCTTTTTATTTATTTATAGGATGTCTATTTTATTTCTATAGACAGATATGTTTAATTGGTATGAATGGATCATTTTAAATCTTTTATACTTTTTTTTTATTTTATTTTGATGGGCTAAATTATTCCTAATGAACAACCCTGATATTGATGGTCAAAATTGGCGAAGTTTAGCTAAGC
Source organism: Elaeis oleifera (assembly GCA_000441515.1). NCBI lineage: Eukaryota > Viridiplantae > Streptophyta > Magnoliopsida > Arecales > Arecaceae > Elaeis > Elaeis oleifera. The sequence goes on along the minus strand of KE504757.1, from coordinate 580,530 downwards.
TCGATTATATATAATATTATCATAATATCATTTAATAGTATAATAATAACAATAATAATAATACTAATAATAATAAATACTATAATTATAAATATAATTATTATTGCTACTATATATTTTTGTGAGGAGTTGTAAATAAAGAATGTTTAATTAAATTATAGAGTAATTATTACATACTAATGTATAAGGCTATTTACGGTATTTTATATATTATCACTATTACTATTTGGTGATATACCAAATATGGTGAAGTTTTATTCCTAGCGATATTCCAGTGATATACTAAATACAGTGATCACATATCATCCTAGTATTTGTACATCACCTCAGTGTTCACATCACCTCAGTGATCACATCATCCTAGTGATCACATTACTGATGATATACCAAACAATACCTTAGTTTAGTATCTTGTCTTTCTTGTGAGGCGAAGTGTACCATTAGCCATTTTTTTTATCTCTTAGTCAAAGTTCAAAGATACAAGCTCCAAAACTACTAGACAAGCAAATGATGTTGACAACCTCTGAGAATGGATTGAGCCTAAAATTTTATGAAATTCAGGTTGGAACAATACAATCAACTAAATCAGACTAGAATATGCTTATATTTATAAGCATCCAAGGATCTATTAGTATTGGCCGGCCCGCATCGCATAAGCCTATATTTATAATATAAGTATCTTCTCTTGCACCCACATACTTCTGGAGGCTAATTAAGTAGCAGACTGTTCGGCCAACATTGGAAGCTCAAGATTAATCAAAGATTTTCCTCCTAGCTTATATCATTATATCATAATGGAAGTAGGAGGCATCTCCTTCATTCGATTGTAATGAGTTATCTCACTTTCTTGTTACCTCCCCTCCTAAAAAAATTTTTTGTATGGAATTTGGGCTGGCCTACTCCAATGTTTGTTTGAGTATTCGATCTGATTTAATTAGTTGGATTAGTCTAATCTATGAATCTTACAAGATTTTAGATCCAATCCTCCAAACAGAGCCTAATAAGATTTGAATCTTGGTAGCCTAATATGCAAAAAAATTTGCAACAAAAAGTTCCTTCTTTGAAAGCCATGTAACGAATTCCATAACAGAAGTGTCATCCATCCCTGTACAATTTCTTCCCCGAAGCCAATTTGATGGGTAGATAACCTCTTTGAACATATGAAATATCCTTCCTATTAAACCCAATATACATTATTGATTCTTCCTTGAGCTGCTTCCACCTGTTTGGTATATCAAGACTCAAATTTCCCTTGGTCCTCAAAGCCTCATGCAACACCAACATGATTAATACCACTTAGCTCCAACTTGTGCTCGGTACCACCAGCCATGAGTCGGCAACTCGTAAAACGAACGAACCATGACACGTCTGTCCATCACATGTCAAAAAGCATTGTTTATATCCGGAAAGCCTCAAGCTGGACTCACTTTGGTTTGGTAGGTACCCACCCATATGCGGCCCAGAAGCCCAATCACCGTGAGTGGTGCAGTCAGGGGTGTTTAGTACGAGATGATCCGCCTTTTACTGCACTATGATGTTTTCATGTGACATTATTTCGAATCATCTTTATTTTTAAATCATCTTTTAATACAGTGATGTAATATTTATTTTAAATTAAAATTAAAAATTATTTTAAATAATAATTTTGAACTAAAATGTAAAAATAAAAAT
>KE504757.1:566274-578839 GCA_000441515.1 Elaeis oleifera | reverse complement strand
ATTTTATTATAATATATTATATATGATTAATAATATAATTTTATGAAATATATTATAAATAATTTTGATATTATATAATCAATAATTTTAAATTTTTATAAAATATTAAATAAATTATTTATAAATATTTAAAAAATTTAATCATTGAATTATAGCCTACCAAATATAGCTTTACTGATTATTAAATCAGGTTTAGATCACCACTCACCGGTGACCCTAGATTCACGGTAGTGATCCATTTGAATCATCGAACGCTACCGTAAGGTCCTGGTTCGTAATTTTTGCCATGGTTAGTGGCTTTTACTCACAAACCGACGATAAGTAGGAAAGATTTTTTTTTTTTAAGTAAAGGTCGTCGGGAAAGATTCACCCAGCGATCCTCTTCTCCTCTCCGAAGGCTCCATCGACGGCGGCTGTGAGCTGTTTCGATCACTTCCAAGGGTATGGCTTCTTTTTATCTCTTCCTTTTTTTTTTCTTTCTTTTCTTCGCTTTCAAGAACAAAATTTGTATGATTTTGGCTTTCTCGTTCCTCTTTGGTTTGGTTGGATTTTTGCATCCGACGGTGTCTTCTGAAGATATTTTTTTCTTTTCCCTTTAATTGCTCATAGTATTGTTATTGTTATCTTTAGTCCTTTCTGATAAGACCTGAAGGTTTTTTCTTCTGGATCGGAAATATTATTCTTTATCCTAGCAAAAACAGAAGAGAATTTATAATTGAAAAAGAAAAGAGGAAGAAGAAACTATCCACATTCACCCGCCCACTCTCGAGTCCAAATTGTATCGGTTTATTAATTCCTTATGCTTTGTTGAACTCTTGTTTTTAATTAATGAGTCATATTAGAAACCCTTGGATTGATGCTTTCTAATCTCCGCTGGTGTGTGCTGAAGAGTGAAGCCAGAGTGCCCTGGTTTGCTAACATATTGTCTCTGGTTGTGGCTGTGTTGCCTCTGGTTCGATGTATTCGGGAAATTTAATAGGTTGGTGGTGATGGGGAAGGATTCGAAACCGAAGGAATCAAGCAAAGGAAGGGAAAGCAGGCTGCTTCTGGGGGAGAAGAAAATGCTTCCAAGGGTAAAGGGAAGGGTGGCAAGTCAGGAGATGGACTTGGTACCTGCACTTATGTCAAAGGTTTTTCCTCCCTTCTGTTCGTCAAATCTTTCTTAACTATGTGCTTATTCATTCTCTCTCGAGATTTGGTCTGCTTGTCTTGTTCATGAGAAATCAAGATTCTAGTAATCTCATAAATACGCATGATAGAGGTATGGTTATTCAGGGTGAGCAAATCGAGGATGTCTCAAGTTAATGCGTTTATGAGTATTTTTGCATGTAATTTGCAATTACCTGTAGAGTATAACGTGGTGCTTGTGCCCTTCTTCTGTTGGATAGAAGTTTTATATTTGAATCTTGGGGTGTTCTTGGTGCTCCCACCAAAATTCCAAAGAAAAAAAAGGATACATGTAGTAGGCAGTTATTTTAGTTTTGCTTAAGGTCTTAATAGTTTGTTTCTGGAGATTTTTTTCAGTTAAAAGTGATGTAATTTTATAAGCTTCCAATCTTATAAGCATCAGCCTCTTCCTTGCTAGGCAGAACTATGATGAGATTTATCATAATATCTGAGGTTTTAGTAGATATGCTTATTGTTGTACGGTAGCCTTGGTGGCAAACTGTATGCTAACGTGTTTCCTTCTTCTTGGTTATTTCCTAAAACTGCCGACTTCTACAATACTCTTCTCTCCTTTCTCTATGGTTTAGGTTAAAATGTAATTCAGTATAAAAAAAGTGAGGTTTGGAGTATTTGTCTTCCAATCTCATCTGGGTATCTCTTTCCTTCTTTCTAACATTTAACATCAGAGGAAACTGATTCAAATATGCAAATCCAACAAAATACTTGAGACAACATTCAGGATTCTTGTTTTTGCTTCCGTTATTCCTATATTCTGATGCTAATATAAATTATTCAAATTTTGTTATGCAATGCTTATGGTTTTCTATATCTCAAATGTTTGTAAATTGCTCATAATGCTTCCATCAAAAGTATTCCTGATTGTAGGTATTAAGGACGATGCTTTTAAGGTTTCTAATAGCTCTTACAGAAGAATTATCAGAAAAAGGTGCACCATTTGATATTTAGTTGATTAAATTGTGTGGTTTAGGTGCTTGACTGGTGGAAATTGAAATTCTGTACACTCACCCTATTGGAATGAAATGTCAATATCTTAATCACTGGGTTGGGAAGCTATGACTTAATTCTAACAACCAAACTTGTGTTTCTTAAGCAGAATCCTCTAAGGGGCATATGTCCCATAATAGGGTAACAAAACATATTGTCAATTGTACATTCATAACTCTCAACATGAAGTCATATATCTGACCTTTCTATAGCAAGTAGCACATGCATGTTTGCCATGAGAATGCTTTGCATATAATAAGATCATAACTTCATGTGCTACTGATGCCTTGTTACCTTGATGAGTTCGCTTTTGATCATATGCAAAGTTTGAAACTTAATCCTGCACTTAATACTATAGTAGTTTGTTATTAGCAATCATTTTGTATTTAAAAGGGATCTAATTAATATAAAAATCGTTCTTTGCTTCCTTCTTCACATCGTGTTCCCTCATCGCTGTCGATACTCTGGCTATAGTTTCTGACTCTGCTTCATGCAGCTAGGAGCTTAAAACCATGATAACAGTTGCAAAACATCATATATTTGCTTCTTATATGTTTTTAAATAAGTTATAAACAAATCAATTTCATTTGCAATCAAAATCTTCAGAATTAGAATACTACTACCGTCAGAAGGGTTGAGAAAGTAAAAGGATCATGTGTTTACACAGCTTAGCTTTTGTTGCTGAATATATGTCTTTTTCTTGCAATTAAATTTTATGCCCATAAGCACAGTGGGCAGCTTATAAAGTTGGGAGAAAGGTTGATGTGTATGGTTTTGGTTATCCATAAGCACATGGGTTTGCTATGACCATTGAATCTGTTATCTGAGGCCCATAAATATCATAAAAGGAGGTTAACATTTGCCAAGTGGTTGTATAGCTGTCAATTTTTCTCATCATTCACCTTTTGGCTTTTATATGGAAGATTTTACTGGCTAAGGAAAGCTCATTGCTGATTAAAATGACATTAAAATAAGTTTCAGTTAGCTGGAATAGCATTATTGATTATGTTTATATGCACCTCCTAAAATAGAAAAATTAACAGTTTGGGACAAATTCATGTCTGCCTATCATGGAGTTGAAGTAAAATGGAAAACATAGAAAATATGGCACAATGCTTAAAGCAACACTGGAAGATGGGAATTTAACGAAGCCTCTTCAAGGAAGAACCATGGATTTACTGGTATGATCAAAGCATATAATAGTATCACTTTCAAATTCTTTATGCAATGCATCAGATATTGTACAAAATAATGTCTACTGCCATATGAAGTTGATCTATGCTTGTTTTGTCTATCATTGGACTTCAAGATGGTCTAGGATGGCAATGATAGTTTTTGCAGCTTGACCATATGCTGACTTATATCAATTTATAAGACATATATGGCTATCGTTGATGGCAAATTACTATGACAATGAACTGCGGTGCAATAAATAGATACCAATGGTACTAAATCAGTCAGTTTTGATGCATGTTTGTTATATCATGCTGAGTAGTTCTTGATGCAATATGCTATGAACCATCACCTAATACCTGTTATTGTAGTGATTATGCTTTGGACATTGGGCACTCAAATTCAAGAAGTAGGTCAATTTCTACCTTAATTGTACCTTCGGCCATCTTTGCTCCATTTGAAAATGTAGCTTATAGGCCAATAGCTCAGAATAAATCTCTCTTGTAAATTGATTAGATAGCAATGAACAAATTTTGTACTATTGCTCATTGGAATTTTTGCTGCCAATATTTAAGTTTAAACCTTCCCTTCCCTCCAGCAAGGCATATCTTATGTGAAAAGCAAGGCAAGATCAATGAAGCATACAAGAAGCTGCAGGATGGTTGGCTAAACAATGGAGACAAGGTCCCTCCTGCTGAATTTGCAAAAGTAAGCTTTTGCCATCCACTGAACTTGTTTAAATTCTCATGCATGTGTGCTAATCAAGATGATTGGTGGTCTGAATGTGCCTTTCTCTCACTCTTGTTTTCTTCTTCTTCTTTTTCTTCCCTACAGCATGCCCTTTTTCTCTTCTCTTGACGGGTATTCTATTATCACTTTTCCGAGACGGTTGCATTTAGTTACTTCCTTTATTCAATATCCATGAGTATCAAATGCTCGAATTCTATTATTTTTAAAATTAGCTGCATGGAATGAATTAAAGAAGTTTTTAATTATTGATATTGTGGTTACTCACATATTCATGGAGATGAACCTTGAAGTTTTCTAAATGGCTTTACTTGGTCCCACTTGTTTTAGTCTCAAAGTCTGAATCTAGTGAACGGGTAGGAGGATTTAGTTTAAATCATGGTTGAATGATTAATCAATTCGTAGTATCTCCTACAAGCATGATAATTGGCAGGTTTTGAAAGTTTCTATCATGTTGATTGGGCTTTGTTGTCTGTATTATTCCCTTGAAATGAATCTTGAACCTGTTAAGTCATGCTATGTGACTAGTTCTGAGTGCATTGAAGTCTTTGATCCATATTAGCTGTCAGGACTAAATTTAAAAATGACCCAAATAGACCTTACTTTTCGTAGAGCTTAGTTAAATTACAAGCACGATAAATCAGGAAATTAGTATTTTTTGTGGCTGAGAAAGTTCCTTTGTGGCTCTCAATCTAACACTGACTCTTCAAAGCTATGGTGCATATTCTTATCGGAGGATTTCATGGGTAAGTGTTAAAGTTTTTGGTGTTCCTCAATTAATTCATCAAAGGTTTAAACTTTGATGTAAACTGAAAGTATGCATAGAACAGTACTTATCAAGACATCTCTTGGAGGAAACCTGTTCTCTATCCATTGCAAAACAAACTAAAATAATTTCTTTTAACTGAAATTCTCTTAGAGTAGAATTATTAGTTAAAGTAATTTTTGCTGGAAGAAACTTCCTTACTTAAAGCAGAATACTTTATTTAGTGGTGAAAGAAGCATCTAAGACCCTACATAGACTTAAATATTATCCAAATAAATGTGTAGTATGTGCATCTGTTCTCTGTGTATGCATTTGTGCCTATATATTTAAGCATGATAAACAAATGCTTTGTGTTTCCATTCTGTGTCTGTTCTACACGATACACTGGGAAATGGCAGCTATTCGTAGCAGAATATGTTTGTGAAAAACCACCAGTCTCATGCTTTATGCATTACTAAGGTTTTAATGGCTATGTCTGTTTAGGTGGCGGTTGAGTACTCCGAATGCCCATCAGGAAGAAAGGTGGAGATCTCGGGTGGTTTCCTAGGGGGAAATGGCTGGTCCTTTTCAAGAAGTCGCATTTAACACACCTGTTGGAGCTACCAGTGCACCATTCAAATCAACGTATGCTTGCATGCTTCTTGTTATAATATTTTGCATTCAACCTCTGGTATATATTGCTTTCAGCAGGCTGACCTCAATATTGCAAGGATTTATCCCACATGGAGTCTATAGGTCAAGAATTGGCCTTGCTGTCAGTCTATCAAAGACACTGATTGGAACTCGATTTTCTATGAAAGTCCCATATATCAGAAATTCAATGCTCAAGATTTTGTGCCATCTCATTTGTTATTAATTATTATGCTGATGTTTAAATTCTAACTTGCTTGGACTGACGCTTGTTGTATGGAAAAACACTGCAGGCATGGATACCATATCATCCTGTGCGAGGGAAGGAAAATTAATCATTATCTTCAGTCATGATCCTCCAAAGTTCTGTTCAGAAATCACTGCAGCATTTGCGAATGGAAAGCATGTGTTATTCTCAAAGAGTCGGTGGAAAGATAAGACAATGCTTTAAATATTAATGGTGTGTGGCTTTTTGGAGAGAATTTCTTGTTAAAGTATAAGAAATGTGCTTTCTAATAAACACCATGTTTGGTTGGTAGCTGAGTAAAACTTGAAATGTAGGTAATGAAGAGACACCATAACAAATATTGTGATGTTTAGTCAGAGATTTATATTTGAATAAATGCATAATGATTGTGGTCATGTTCGAATCATTGTAGCAGATCTTAGGATTATCATACTGCATCTCTATAGATTACTTCCGGATGAAGGATATACTAGCACAGAGATAAGTTGATGGTGATAAAATATGACTGAAGCCATTTTGGCATGTTTGGTTGAAGAACTAGCCCAGAATAAGGGTTGGAATCACAATGATCCCCCCCTTTAGGGCCCTGCCATCAGGGGGCAGGCCCTTAATCAGTTCAACCGTCTTCTAAGCTTGTTGTCTCTTCTTACTTCCATGTACGTGGGAGCTGTTATTTATTTCATGAGACTTGAGTTAGCATAACCTTTTAGAGTTTCTGGCTTCATTGAATTAAACCTAAATGTTTCTGGGTTCATTAACCATTGAGTTGGTCCGAGAGTTAGTCCTCTCGCTCCTTTTCTTCACCCCGAGGTTTTTAAAGAGAAGCAACAACCCTAAATCATCTCAGCTATGTTATGAGGAGACATTCAATCATTGCCCACCTCTGGGAGCATATTTTTCGGATATATGCTGCCTTGGGCTTAGTTATTTTTATCCTTCTCCTGATGATTAGAGAGCAATAGGTGTAACAATGAAAAGCGTGTGAATTATCATCGTAAATTAGATTAGATCTTGTGCCTTGTATATGTCATCACACTAATAGAGAATTTGGGGTGTAACCATTGTAAACAATCCACCGCCCTATTTCTTCCTCTCCGGATGTTGCAGGCTATTGCATCATCAAACATTACAAGTATGTCAAATTCAACGAAGCATAACTTTTGCACCGAGGATGGCTTCATGCTCCTTGGCTGACAAAATTCAGCAAGGTTAACAGAGTGCTAGATCATAGAAGAATTGTCATCCATCTTTAAAATTTGTCTAGGTGAATCCATTTAAGCAAATCATTGCTTGTCAATGCCAAAATCCATTTGAATGCAACATACTGTCGTGAAAGTTTGATATCAAAATGCCAAAAATTCATCTCATTTACATGTGAAATCCCCTCCATTTCTTGAAACCAGCAAGTTCAGGGCCTTCAGAAACAGCCACTCCAATTCCTTTTGTCCCATTCCTGCCAATGCCTCTATAATACAATCTCCATTCCCCTCTCTATCCATTTGAACCAGGCATGGATCGCCCACCCCTCTGCCATCCCACGCATCTTCCTCCACGGATGGTTCCAACACCGCTCGGTCTCCGCACCGCCTCCATTCCTTCAGCCCATCCGCCGACACCGCCAACCCAATGCTCGTTCTGCCATTTTTGCAACACCTTCATACGCCATGAGGTACCTTCCATGTCTCACATCCCTCACTACGTGCCCGTTCCTCGCGCCGGCCTCATCGAAATCTCCATCAGCTCCGCCGCCGAGCACCTTTCCGAGCTTCACCCACCTGATTCCATCCCTCGACCTCGCAATACCGATTGCGAATTGCCCACGTTCAGGATCAAATGAGTGATAATACATCCTAAGATCGCTGCGACCATGGAAGACTGCTTTGGGTGCAGCTACAAACAGAGCATCCCACTCCCCGGCCACCCCGGTGTCGAATAGTGCGCCACTGTGGTGCTCGCCTTCGATCCTCGCCCAATGCCGGCCGTCTTGGCTGATCGCCAGACCCGGCAGTGACTTGAAAACTTCACCACATGCCATGCTAGAATTCTCCACCTTCTCCTGGCTGAATCCAGTGTAGTAGAGCCAGTAGACGGCGCCCGGAGCTTGGAGCCTGGCGCTGGACATGATGAGGACGTCGGAGGGCCGGACGCTCTCCGTGTCGAAGGCCCACCAGTCGGCGCTCCGGCGCATGACCTGGCCCACCCGTCGCCGGCGTCGGCGCGGCTGGGGCCTCTCTCCCAGTGGATCCCATTACTAGAGACTGCCAAACCAATGGAGTTGCCGTTGGCGGTGGCGGCGCCGCCGTGGTACCACATGAGCCACCGCTCCTCGTCGTCGCCGACGAACCGCTTGACGACCGGGGAGCCAACATCGTTGCTGTCCCAGGAGTTGGCGGAGCCCACGTCGAACACCTGGCCGTGGGAGGATGGTGGAGGGGTGGAGGAGGGGAGGGGTGCGCTTTGGACGGCTTGGATGGGCGTTTGGGGCGTGGGGCTGATGGATGGATGGTCGAGATTGAGCTTGGTTAGGTTGTGGCTGCCGAGATTTCTTTCTGGGGAGCGAAAGCGAATGGAGCATACTTCCTTGGGAAATTGGTTGGGTGATGTAAAAGAGTTGATGAATTACTTTTGAGGGGAGATGGACGGTATGCTGCTGCGGCCGCTCCAGCAGCCATTGCTTCCATTAGGAGGAGAAGGTTTTGATCTCGAGCCTTCTCTCTTGTGGTGGTTAGAGAAAGGCTGACATTTGAAGGGAAAAAGAGTGGCCCAATGGGCCCATTTCAAAAAGATGGAATGGGCTTGCCATATCTATACCACTTTCCAATGGGGCTTTAATAGTTCTGTGGAGCTGCTTTGGGTCATTTTCAGTTTAGCATCTTGTCTTACTTGTAAAGCAAGGAGTCTTGTTTCTCATTTATTTTATCTATTTATCAAAGTTCAAAGATATAGATTCAGACTTATGGACAAGCAAAGAATCTTGACAACCTTAGTAAGGTCCAAGTCTTAACAGCCTAATATGCAAGAAAATCTGCAACAGAAGTTTTCTTCTTCGAAAGCCATGTAAGGAATTCCATAGCAAAAGTGTCATCCATTCCTGAACAATTTCTTCTCTCAAAGCCAATTTGCAGGTTAATTAACCTCTTTGAACATCTGGAATATCCTTCCTATTAAACCTGATATACATTGTCGATCCTTCCTCAGACGGCTTAACCTATCCTGGATATCAAGACTCAAGTTTCCTTCTCAGACAAGAATATGCACTATAGCTTTGAAGAGTCCATGTTAGATTCAGAGCCACAAGATAACTCTCTCAACCAAAAAGGATATCTATTCCTGACTTATCAAGCTTGTAAATTAACTAAGCTCCATCAAAACCGAGGCCAATTTGGGTCTTTTTTGTAGTTTAGTACTGATAGTCCATATGGATCAAAGACTTCAACATGCACTCAGAACTACTCACATAATATGAGTTAACAGGTTCAAGATTCATTTCAATGGAATAATACAGATAGCAAAGCCAAGCAACATGATAGAAACTTGCAAAACCTGCCAAGTTGATCAAGCTTTTCAGAGATGCTATGAATCGATCGATCACTCAACCATGATTTAAACTAATTCTTCCTATTCATTCACTAGATTCAGACTTTTAAGACTAAAACGAGTGAGATGAATTAAAGCCATTTAAGAAACTTCGAGGTTTGGTCTCCACAAATATGTAAGATACCGGTTGCATAACCCTTTTGCTAGGTCTGAGTGAGATGTTACCAGGGAGGTTCTCTCTTCAGGTAGGGTTTCTGCTTCTTCTTTTTTTCCTTTTTTTTTGGTGTGTTTGTGTTTTCACGAATTTGGCATCTACTCGTAGTTGGACTGTGGAGTCACGTCCAGGAACAAAAAGGGGAAAAAAACAAAATCAAAATTACTACTCACTGGATCATATTTTGATCAGTCACTGTTCAGATGATTTTGAGGTTGCATCAGAACTAATCAATTATATAACTGATGATTAGATGTGTCAGGTTGACTCAATCAACAGAGCAGGACTCTCCCTTTCCGTTCCACTCACGAATGTGGTGGGGCGGTTACGGAACCCCCCCACACGCGGGCCTCATCTTGACCATGCAGCAGGATTTTTTTAAGAAATCTTCTTCCTCTCATTCTGCTGGTTAGTCATGAGAGAGAATCAGAAAATAGAAAGATTGAGAACTTCTCTTTGATGTACTATTGATTCTCACATAGTAAAATTCTCGCCTCCGTCCGTGGACATAGAATATCGTTTTGATCTTCGAACCACGTAAATCTGTGTGTTCTTCTTCTTCCCTAATTTCTTTCGTTCTGTGTTTGAGGTGTGATTCTGGTGTCCGTTCGTGCTAGTGACATTATTATTTGTGTTTGTGTGTGAATTTATCCCATCAAACTGATATCAGAGCCTGATTATCAGATCACTCGTTCTGTCTGCACACAAGCTCCGTTTGCTACTTTGCGAAGGATTTCAGATGGCTGTGAAGTTCGAAATCGAGAAGTTCGACCGGAATATTAGTTTCGATGTTTGGCAAGTCAAGATGCGCGCGATCTTGACGCAGCAGGGGTTGCAGAAGGCGTTACTTGGAGAGGAGAAGATGCCGGCCACATTATCTGAAGAAGAGAAACAAGAGATAGATGAGAAAGTTCTGGCTGCGATTCAGTTATGCTCATCGAACGAAGTTCTACGGGAAGTCATCCATGAGAAGTCAGTTGCTGCTTTGTGACTCAAGTTAGAGTCGTTGTACATGACAAAATCCCTCACCATCAAGTTACATTTGAAGCAGCGTCTCTTCGTGTTGAAGATGGTTGAAGGTACATCTGTAAAAATCCATCTTGATGAATTTAATTCTATTCTTATGGATCTAGAGAATTTAGAAGTCAAGATTGAAGATGAGGACCAATCCCTTTTATTGCTCTGCTCTTTACCACCATCATTTAAACACTTTAGAGAAACTCTACTTTATGGTAGAGATTCTATTTCTGTTGAAGACGTGAAATCATCTCTATTTTCGAAAGAGTTGATGGATAAGGACTTAACTGGTGGTAGCAGTGAAAGGATTTCTGAAGGCCTTGTGGCCAGAGGCTGGCCTCAAGAGAAAACTTTTGAGAAAAGAAGGAAGAGCGCAGATCAAAGTCAAGAAACAAGTCTAAAGTCTGCAATTACTATAAGAAAAAAGGGTACATCAAAATTGATTGTTACAAGTTGAAAACAAACAGAAAAGAGAAGCAAAAAAATCTGAGAATGCAGCAGAGACTGGAGTTGCAAAGATGAGTCCGATGATTATGTTTATCTGTTAATATTGTCAAATCCAAAGATGAATGGATTTTAGATTCGGATTGCTCTTACCATATGTGTCCTTATAGGGACTGGTTCTACACCTATGAGCAGATTGATGGTGGAGTTGTCTTGATGGGTAACAATGCCCATGCAAGACTGTTGGGATAGGTTCAATTCGAATTAAAATGCATGATGGCATAGTGAGGACATTGACACATGTTAGACATGTTCCTGACTTGAAGAAGAATCTCATCTCCCTAGGCACCCTTGAAGCCAATGGAGGCAAGTATTCAGCTGAAGGTGGAGTTCTCAGAGTTTGTAGAGGTGCTCTTGTTTCATGAAAGCCAAAAGGTCCAGTACTTTGTATACTTTGATGGGTACTACAGTTACTGGTGCAGCTGCTGCTGCATCTCCTTCTATGTCAAAATCAGAAGTCACTAAACTTTGGCATATGAGACTGGGACATATGAGTGAAAAGGGCATGACTATGTTGAGCAAGAGAGGCTTGCTTTGTGGTTAGAGTACAGGTAAGGTGGATTTTTGTGAGCATTGCATCTTTGGGAAGCAGAAGAAAGTCAGCTTTCAAATAGCAATTCACAGAACCAAGGCTACTCTGAATTATATTCATTCTGATCTTTGAGGTCCTGCCCGTGTTCCTTCTAAAGGTGGTGTCAGGTATTTTCTAACTTTTATTGATGATTATTGTAGAAAAGTTTGGGTTTTTATGCTTAAATATAAAGATGAAGTGTTCAGGCAATTCAAACAGTGGAAGGCTTTGATTGAAAAACAAACTGAGAAGAAAATTAAAAGGCTGAGGACAGATAATGGGCTTGAATTTTGCTCTGATGAGTTTAATGAGTTTTGCAAAAATGAAGGCATTGTCAGGCACCGTACAGTGAAATACACTCCACAGCAAAATGGAGTGGCAGAAAGGATGAATAGAACTCTTTTAGAAAGAGTCTGTTGTATGTTGTCAAATGCAGGTCTTAGCAAAGACTTTTGGGCAGAGGTAGTATCTACAGCTTGTTATTTGGTGAATCGTTCTCCAGCTACAGTCATTGCATGCAAGACTTCAAAAGAGATGTGGTCAGGTAACCCTCTTGATTATTCTGATTTGAAAATTTTTGGATGTCCTGCTTATGTTCATGTTAATGATGGTAAATTAGATCCAAGAGCTAAAAAGTACATTTTTCTTGATTATGCATCTGGGGTGAAAGGATACAGGTTTTGGTGTTCTGATCCCAAGTCTCCTAAATTTTTGATTGAGAGAAATGTTACTTTTGATGAATCTACAATGTTATCTCCTAGAGAGGAGAAAGTTGTTTCATCTGATACAGGTTCTTCAGGTAATGGCATGAAACAGGTGGAGTTTGAAAGCGGTGGTTCTACTATTGTGAAGTATTCTTCCCAGCAACAACAGCAGGTGATAGATTCAGCTCAGGTGGAGGAAACTCCACAAATGCAGCAGTTTTCTCTAGTTAGATATAGGCAGAGAAGAGATATTAGGCTACCTCAGAGATATGCAAATATGGTT